>PVLD010007489.1:48511-91229 GCA_004027595.1 Dinomys branickii | reverse complement strand
CAAAACTTGTTCTGGGTGGGGTTGAGTTTTGAGACTGCGTTTTGTTCCTCTGTTTTCCCATTTTTGGGTATCACATTCAAAATGTGGAGCTATAAATTCCCCAGGCAGTTCAGCAGGCAAAGGTCTGCTGCAGAGGCTGCTCCAGTGATTCCTTCTCTTTGGGAGAATGTCCCTTAAGCTGTCTGCTGAGATTTCCGCTTCTACTCCCTACCCCAAGACCTGGCTAGGGCACATAAACAGCTTGCCGCTCCAGGGACCTTGCAGGCAGGGGGTCACTCAGGTGTTCCTCCCCTCCTCACAAATACCGTCGGGGCACCCAGCCAGCTCTTCCGACCTGGGGATTCTACAGTCAGTAAAGCTGCTCGGATGTCCCTCGCTGGGCGGAGCTCCTTCCCGACTCAGAAAAAACCGGTCTGGGTGCCCAATCAACTCACCCCGGGATCGTGCAGACAGGAATGCCGCTCAGATGTATCTCCATGGATCGAGCTTCTTCCCGACTCAGAAATCCTGCTGCGGTGTTCACTTGGCTCACCCATTCCGAGATCCGTGCCGGCAGGAGATCCTGGTGCTCCCTGCCGCTTTTCCGCCTCCTCGGCTTTCTCACAGGAGCCGCTGACCGCAGCTGCCACAGTTCCCGTGGCGCCGGCTGCAGGGGCTGGGCTCTGAGCGGGATCCCGGACCGCTGCCCAGATTGGCGCAGTCTGCCCGAGGAGCGCATTCTCTGAGTTTAGTCTGCTCTGCCGCCTCCAACAAATCCTGGCTACAGCCACCTCCGAGCCGATCGGGTTCAGGAGCTGGGAGGGTCTGTCCCGCCGCAATCGCTCTCTCGGTTGTACGTGGATTTAGCCGAGCTGCGGCCCAAGTGCAGCGCCGATCACCTCGGGCGCCCAGCTCTCAGGATCCGTCCACTTCTCACCACGGCTTATCCAGCCGACCCTTTAATGCTCAGGCCGCGGAGAGCAACACGATCAGTTGGAATTTCGCATCCACGGACTGGGCACCCACGCGCAAAGGTAACCAAACTTGTGAACAAATGAATTTAGTAGACCTTTACAGAGTGTTCTATCCAACAGCATCAGAAATATACATTCTTCTCAGCTGCACATGGGGCATTCTCTAAAATAGACCATATGTTAGCACACAGAACATGCTTAAGTAAATGCAAAGGAACTGAAATTACCCCACGCATAATATCAGTCCATAGTGCAATGAAATTAGAAATTAATAACAAAAGAAATCACAAAAACTACATAAACTCACGGAAATTAAATAACACCCTCCTGATCAACAAATGGGTCACAGATGAAATCAAAATAGAAATTAAACACTATGTACAATCAAATGAAAATGTAGATACAACATACAGGATCCTGTGGGACACAAGTAAAGCAGTCCTCAGAGGGAACTTTACAGTGGTAAATTCCCACCTCAGGAAAACAGAACGAGCACAAATGAACAATCTTATCCTGCACCTCAAGCATCTAGAAAAAGAAGAGCAAGTCAAACACAAACCCCAAAGAAGATGGGAAATTATAAAGCTCAGGGCAGAAATTAATGCCATGGAGACTAAAAAAAAAAAATACAAAGAATTAATGAATCAAAGAGTTGGTTCTTTGAAAGAATAAATAAAGTAGATAAACCCCTAGCCAACCTTATCAAAAAAGGCAAGAAAAAACTGAAATACATGCAATAAGGAATAAAAGAGGTGAAATCACTACAGATCCTGAAGAAATTTAGAAGATCATCAATACCTACTTTGAAAATCTTTACTCTCAAAGTATGGAAAACAGCGGAGATGGACAGATTTCTGGATGCATATGAATTACCACAGCTGAATGAAGAAGATACAAAAATCCTGAATAACTCAATATCAGCCAGTGAAATTGAAAATATGATAAAAAATAACTTGCCAATGAAGAGGGGCTCAGGTACTGATGGATTCACAGCTGGATTCTGTAAGAAATTTAGAGAAGATTTAACACCAATTCTTCTCAAACTCTTTAATGAAATTGAAAGGGAAAGAATTCTCCCCAAATCATTCCTGGAGGCAAGTATTATTGTGATGCCAAAACCCAACCAAAAAAGAGAACTACAGGCCAATCTCTCTAATGAATATATATGCAAAAGTTCTCAGTAAAGTACTAGCAAATAGGATACAACAAATCATCAAGAGGATTATGTACCATGACCAAGGGGGATTCATCACAGGAACAGGATGGCTCAATGTACACAAATCAAGTAATGCAATATACCATGTCAATAGAGCCAAAGACAAAAAAACACATGATCGTCTCCATCAATGCAGAGAAAGCCTTCAATAAAGTCCAACACTCATTCAAATAAAAACCCTACAGAAAATAGGAATAGATGGTCTTTACCTCCATCTGATCAAAGCCATCAATGACAAACCAATGGCTAACATCATACTAAATGGTCAAAAATTGGAAAACTTTCACTTTAAAATCAGGAACAAGACAAGGATGACCACTGTCACCACTTCTATTCAATGTAGTTCTGAAAATATTAGCTAGAGAAATTAGACAACATAGAGAAATAAAAGGAATAAGGACAGGAAAGAAACAACTGAAATCATGAGTATTCGCAGATGACATGATACCCTACATAGAAGACCCTAAAAACTCCACCAAAAGGCTTATGGATTTAATAACCAAATTCAGTAGTGTGACAGGACACAAAGGTAATACTCAAAAATCAATAGCATTCCTGTACACAAGCAACAAACAGACTGAGACAGAATTTAAGGAAACCACGCCTTTCACAATAGCATCTAAAAAGATGAAACACTTAGGAATTAATCTAACAAAAGAAGTAAAAGATCTATGTAGTGAAAATTATAGTGTCCTGAAAAAAGAGATTGAAGAGGATTTCAGAAAATGTAAAGATATTCCTTACTCATGCATAAGAAGTAACATTATAAAAATGGCCATACTCCCAAAATTATTGTACAGATTCAATGCAATCCCAGTTAAAATACCATCTGGATACTTCACAGATCTAGAGAAAACATTCCTAAAATTCATCTGGAACCAGAAGAGGACCAGAATAAGCAAAACCAATCCTGAGAAACAAAGAGAAGGCAGGAAGCATCACAAATCCTGACTTGAAATTATATTACAAAGCTACTGTGATAAAGATCAGCATGGTACTGGCACAAAAACAGACCTGAAGATCAATGGAACAGATTATAAGATGCAGACACAACTACAAACACGCTCAGTCACCTTATCTTTGACAAAGGGGCCAAACATGTTCCCTGGAAGAAAGATAGTCTTTAATAAATGGTGCTGGAAAAACTGGCTTTCCACATGCTAACAACTAAAACTAGACACATGTCTCTCACCATGAACTAAAGTCAAAATGAATCAAAGATCTAAATATTAAAACAGAAATACTAAATTTATTGGAAGAAAAAGTAAGTAAAAATCTTGAAGACATAGGGTTAGGCAGAGAGTTCATGAACAAAAACCAAACTGCACGGGAAATACTTCAAAGAATCAAAAACTGAGATCTCATCTTACTGAAAAGATTTTGCAAATCAAAAGAAATCACCAACAGAGTAAAAAGAAAACCTACAAATTGGGGAAAAATTGTATCCAACTTCCCCTCAGACAAAGGACTTCTATTTAGGACATATAAAGAATTAAAAAATCAGGCCCCCCAAATTCAAATATCCAATCCAAAAATGGGTATCTGAGATGAATACACACTTCTCAGATGGTAGATGTGCACCCATGTTTATAGCAGCACAATTTGTTATAGCTAAATCTTGGAAACAACCCAAATGCCCATCAACTGAGGAAGGGATAAAAAAGATGTGCTATTTTTATACAATGGAGTATTACTCAGCTATAAAAAAGCTTGAGGCTTTTGTAAGTAAATGGATGCAACTAGAGACCATACTCATAAGTGAAATAAATTGGACCCATATGAGTAAACATCATATTGTCTCCCTGGTGTAGGAACCTGAAAGAATAAGTAAAACTCAAAACATACAATAGATGACTGAAAAAGGAAAGAAACTGCTCAAAGAAAGGAATGACTGGGGTGAGGGAAAGAAAAAAGAAAGATGGAAGGAAGAAAATATATATAGCTGGGGTAACTGTACTGGTGATGTCTGATGGTATATTGAAAGGAACAGTTAATGCACAAAATTTTTTTATGTTCTGACCAATTTTGTATGTTTATATCTGGTAATCTGAGCAAATGATTTGAAGACAACAATATGCAATGGAACAACCATGGTGAATTCCTACCATCTTGTCTAGTGAAACTCAATGTATTATCTCTAATGTTTTATTTAATAATTTTTTTTAATTCTCTTTAATGGTTTGAACAATCTTCCGTTCTTACATTTGGTAATCTGAGCAATGTAGTTGAAGATAACAATATGTAATATAAAAACCACTGTTAATTCCTATTATTTTGTCTTAAAACTCCACATCACTTTTAACGTTCTTGCTTTGTTTCATTTGTTTTTGATGTTGGTATGCTGCTATTGTTCTTTTTGTTCCTCTCATTTACTACTCTCTTTAAAATAAAAAAAAAAAAATGATTTCCTTAAAATCGCTATCCCAGGCCACAGGAGAAAGTCTTTATATACCTTTAAAACTACTAAGGAAGAAATATACTACATTTTCTATATTATGGTTTAGATCTAGAAATCCCACCCCACCCCTCACCACAAGCCTCATGTGTTCAGAGGTGGGGCTTTTAGAAATTGACTGGACCATGGGGATGTGACCTGGAAGACTGTATTCTTATTCCTGGCTCTTCCCTGTTGGTCTGCTTCCTGGCTATTATAGGGAGAGCACCTTTTCCTCTACCATGCTGCTATTCTGTTTCTGCCTTGGATTCAGCTCACCGGGAACAAAACAACAGAGCCAAAACAAATTGCTGATCCTTTAAGTTGTGAGTGTTGGGTATTTTGTCCCAGTGATAAAAAAGTGACTAAGACAGTATTCATCCAACGCATCTAGAAATCTACTTATTCGGTGTACTGAAAATGGTCCCTGTATGCACAAAATTTAGACATGGCTAGCTAAGAAAATTCACAAAAGTTCAGTATTTCTCAAAGCCTGGATTGTGATAAGCTGTATTGTAGATATTATTTATAGCATTTTCTAATGGGAACTTCCCCTTTTGATAGTACTGCTATTTTCTTTTCATGAAACTTTTAGAATATTTGACTAAACAGAGCAGGAAATTCTACCTAAAATTTTTGGACATGGAGATCTGGCTAACATAGACTTATATTCAGCAGATCTAGTCCTTGAAATCATACATATTAATCTAAGCCTTTTATAATAATTCTTTTAAAATTTACTTTGTGCTACTTTATACTGGGTACTATACTAAGCACTTTATTTACATTGACTCTTAATATCTAACATAGCCTCACAAATTGTTAACCATACTCTGCAAAGAAAAATAATTTGTTTATTACATCTACAGAGTAGCAAAACCTCACTGACACAATAAAAAGGTTTAAAGTTTTGCCTGAATTAGTAAAGACCAACGTTTTTAAAGATAAAGAAACATTTAAAGAACTAAAATGAAGTTATTAAAAATTACAAATTAGTGAGGTTCCTTTACTTCCTTTTCTCAAAATACCCAACACTTGAAGTTAAAGGAGAAAAGGTTTATTTTGGCTTAGTTTATGTTTCAGTGCATAATCAGCTGGCTCCAAGGCACAGTGGCATGGCTAAGGGGCACTGCAGAGGAAAAACAACAGTTCATGGCATGGGAAGCTGAAGGCAGGAGGCAGCAAAAGCAGTAAGCAACAACAACAAGCAGGGACACAGCAGCCCCCTTTCTCTCTCTTACATTCTATCTATGGTGGGAAGCACTCACACCCAGGGTGAGGCATCCTTAATCCTAGCATCACACCGTGAATCCCAGCATCATCACATACTTAATCTCAGCATCACACACTCTAGATCAAGCCACCTTCAAAAAGCACCACCTATGACTGCATAAGGCCTTAGGGAGATATCCAGATAGAAGCTGTAACACCAGGTGCAATGGTGCACATCTGTAATCCCAGCTACTTGGAAGATTAAGGCAGAATTGCAAGTTTGAAGCAACCTAGGCAATTTAGCAAGACTGTTTCAGGGCCAGGGATATAGCTCTGTGGCACAAGCACCTGCATGGTAAGTGCAAGGTCTTGAGTTTGAGTCCTAGTACCAAAAAAAAAAAAAAAAAGAGAGAGAGACTATCTCAATGGCCCAGGGATATAGCGCGGCAGCACAGTAGCTGCCTGCCAAGTGCAAGGTCCTGAGATTGATTTCCAGAACCAAAATAACAGTCCCAAAATTTAAAATGGGTGTCACATAGCAGACCTTAAGCAGCCTGGAAGAAATTATGGCGAGAACGTGTCACTAAATGTGCCTCTGAAAGGTATGATGCACAGGTAGTGGAGGAGATTGAGTCCATGGGCAATAAGTGTGGGTCTGGATGTCAATGGTGCAGACATAGAGGAGATTGCTGGGGACCCTAAGGAGGATGTGACAACAGAAGAACTTGCTGAACTCCAGAGTGAAGAGCAGAAGGCACTTGTTGAGGAGCATTCCACTGAGGAAGAAGACGACAAGGAAGAGGTTAGCAGTGATGTGATAAAATCCATTATGAAAAAGTGGAATGAGTGCCATGGTTTCCTTGAGAAGCACCACCCCAGCAATACTACAATGAACAGAGTATTGAATCTGATGAATGATAATATTCCCTAGGAGTGATACATTGGGTATTACGTTGTGATTGGTGTTTGTATTTGCACACAGTGAAAGAGTCGATCTTTTCTTCTTGGGCTTGTGCCAAGGCAGTGCCTTTTCCTCCTGTATGACATCGATTCTGTTCAGTATCTTCTTCCAAAAGGGCCCTGTTTTGTCGCAATTCAACACCTGTTGAGTGACATATCCCTCTGCCTTCACGAATTTCATGAATTCTTTCTTGTAACTTCTGCAGTGGCCTTGTCAGAACTAGAAGCTTCACCATATCTTATCACATTGTGGATGCCTGTGGAATTTATCAAACCACCCTCTACTCACTTTCATCACTGTTGCACCTGTAGAGGGAGTTTCTTGCAGTAAATCACTGTACTATTTCCTAGCTTTTTCTCAGATTATAGCCAGCTGTTCTCATTCAACCATTCAACCAAAAAGTTCTTCCACCTCTTCCAGCATTTGCGTCCTTTGTTTGGTTAATACCATTGAATAATGTCGCTACATCAGTTACTTTGATGGCATCTTCATTCTTCAAAATAGTGAGATTGTCAACTTTACCCTCTTATACTGTGAGACTACATCAGATGCATAATATCACAATCATGCTTTTCTACAGCTTCCTTCTTCACTTCAATGGTTATTTTCTTAAAATCTTTCTTTTTACCACTCTCGCTCTGCATTCTCTGGTTACCTTCATTATTGCTCTGAACATTTTTGTCACCTTCATTACTACTCCGCACATTCTAGTTACCTTCACTACCAATCTGCATGTTCTTGTCATCTTTATTACCATCCTGCACTTTTTTTTACCACCATGCTTGCTCTGCATTGTCTTTGGAGCCATGCTGGATTGAATAATACTGTACAGTACTGTACGTGCCAAAAAGCTTTATACCAAGTATGCATAGCCCTGTCTCAAGACCATGATCTCTACTAGAGGAAGTATGAACAGGGAACATGGCTGTGTTTGCATTCATGTTCATGTGAAGAAGATGGCCATGCTCGTGTTTGTCACCTGTTGCAGAGCACACGAATGGAAGCAAAATTTTGCTGAATGCTTCTGTTTGTGAACTGAACTGTTCACAAACAATCATTCATGAACAGAAATAGTACTGTATTAGACAACAATTTATGAAGTATAAAAAGTAATGACACATGGCGAGGGGTGATCCTAAGCAACACTTTCATGATCTTTATGTTTGTGAAACATATAGCACACGTTACAAGATTTGTTTTTTACTAGCAAAACATAAAATCATTTTTTTCTATCAAACCCAAAACTTAAAAGGAAAAAATATTATTTGAAAGGATTTGTCAAAGAATCAAACCACAACACAGTACACTTTTCTGAGATAATAACTTCACCTTGATTAGAAGACAACGTTCCTCTCCTTCAAGCCCTTTACCCTTCTCCCCATCTTTTCCCCTCCTCCTTTCACACCAAACACTCTTTTATCACCTCTCATTCTTTATGACTTACTATCAGTTTGTTTGTTATGCTGAAAAGGAATATTTTTGCACAAAATCAGTATCTAAGGGTTTGAATTTAAGTATACCAAAACTTTTTCTTTTTAAAATGTAAGCCTTTGTTACAGTTTAGATCCTAAATGTTCCCCAAGAACTATGCGTTGAAGGTCTGGTCTCCAGCATTTGGCACTGCTGGGAAATAGTGAAACTTTTGGGAGGTAAAGCCTACAAGATTGAGTTTTTAAAAAATAAAATAAAACAAAAATATGTCATAGACAATAGGAGATCTAATTTGCAATGTTAATGCAGATTACTGGGTAATCTTTGATGGAAACCAACCTCTACTCACCTTAGGTAGAAATGCATCAAAATATACATACTATTACCTTACATTATAAAAGGTACAAAATTTCAAAACATCTCTGAGGAGTTTTTCATGTTCATACACATTCAAAAAAGTATTTAATCACAGCACAGGCTTTCAGCTTTAAAAAGAGACTGTGTTATAGCTCTATTCAATAAATTTCAACAAACTAATAATAATTTACTTATCAAATAAGTTGACTTTACATTCATTTTTGTATTTATAGGTCACTTTCATCTCAACAGGAATAGACACTTAGTCCTGTCTTTTAATAGAGGGATAAAAAAGAAGTTACTGAAGATGGTTCTATTTGTTCTAATTATTATAATTACCACTCTTGCCAGTAAAAATAATCCACACTTCAAACTTAAAAGGAGGTGACATTACTCAAAGTGCTGTTTAAAAAAGGCTAAGAATTGTGTATAAACTATGCTTAAAATATAAAGAAGAAATTAACACATTTTCTCATTTTTAAAAAATGAGAACTTGAAACTAGCTGACTTGCCGTAAAATACCGAGACTTAAAAAGACAGAGTAAAGAAAGGCAGAAAAATACAGTCTCACCAGCAACAGAGATCAAAAACACTTAGAAAACAATTCAGTAAAGATAGAAAGTAGAGCTCCAGGAATCAGAATGGAGCTGACAGGAAATCTACTAATTACAGAGAAGCTGAAGAAACTTAGGACAAAGCAGAGGACAGAAAGAAACAGGCTGCAAACATTAATCCTGGCTCCCAGGGAGGGAGACCTGACTCGGCTAACACAAGGTAAGCCAGGCAAGTCAGCAGCTCTAGGGAGATACAACAGAAAAGCCCATGATTATTGTAAACTGCAAAACAGCATGGGATTTTATTCTAAAAGCAACTCCTTTCATGTGACAGGCTAGAGGTGGAGAAGAAATCCAGGGCAGCATCTACCACATTTGATAGTGAATAAACAGAACCAATTTTGAGAAAAGGCTATTTAAGACTGAACTACAGAACAACTACACTTCAGGGTATCGGGTCATCCTACCTGCAGTCTTGATAACTAAGTGAGAGACAGCTACAAGATACAGTTCTAGAGAGAATGTGGACTAAACATACATCTCTGGAGAAGTTTTAAACTCAGTCCAGGAAGGACACAGGGTCCCTTGTCCCAAGTTGAGAAGCCAGGCTATCTGTGAATGGTTTTGGTGGGTGCTGTGTCTGAAAGAGCTAGCACTAAGGTGAATAGACACGCTGACCACTCACCACCCACCCACCCTCACTCTCATACTCTGCCTCCCAAATCCAACACGGACTCAGGGGTTTGTTTGCTTTCCCTGTCTACCAATATGATCAGAGATGCACCTCAGCTAGGACACTTGCCTCAGTCTGAAGTGTATGGACACAGGAACACGGAGTGTGGAGCACTTCCCAACCCACAGGCTATAGACCGAGGTGGAGAGGGTCTGTGACTTGCAGTGCAAGGAAAGACATGAAAATTGGGAGTGGCTAGACTGACGTTTTAATCCAGAAGATTAAAGAAAAATCTATTGGAAGTATGGGCAGCAGAAGTAACCAATTTGAGGTGAGAGCGCCAGAACTAGAAGATAAGGTCAATGCACATAAATACATACTTAGAGGTACATTAAGAACAACAAGAAATAATGGAAAATGGATCCAACAGCTGTCAGATGATATAAAAACTAATCTATGATTAACAGAAATTAGTGAAAAATCAGAAGGCAACATGAATGGCATTAAAAATCCACTTACCAAGATAACAGCAGAAAACTTCGCAAGTATGGGAAGAGTTTTACACATAAACAAAGCATACAGAATACCAAATAGTCACAATCAGGAAAGAAATTTTCCATGACACATCTGATCTTTAATAAAGGAGCCAAAAGAATATGCTGAAGGAAAGATAACCTCATTGAGAAATGGTGCTGGATGGGCTGGGGATATAGCTCAGTGGCGTAAGTGCCTGCCTGGCAAATTCAAGGTCCTGAGTTCGATCCCCAGTACTGCAAAAAAAAGGGGAGAAAAAAAAAGAGAGAAAGAAATGGTGCTGAAAAACTGGCCACATACATAGAGAAGATTGAATCTCACCATGTACTGAACTAAAATCAAAAGGATTAAAGCTCTGAATATTAAAACAGAATCTGCTAGAAGATAAATAAAACCCTGGAAGACACAGGCATAGGTAACAACTTTCCAGGTTAGATTCTGGAATCACACAGTAATGGCTGTACATCCTTGTGAATGTTTAAATTGCTGGAATGTATACTTTAAAATGTTTTATTAGTTTGTGTTTGTGATACATAGCTATTGCATTCACCTCAGCTTAGAGAACTGATACATATTACATCTTGATCAATTCTACTCTACCCTCTCTTCCCGCTCCTTTCACAGGCCCCCTTCCACCTCTATAGGGTCAACCCCTTATGCTTAATGTGGCTCTTTTATTCCGCTCTTTAAAATATTTATATTTTGGATGTACCATGTTAAGAGAAACCATGTAACATTTAATTGTCTTTATTTTACTTAGTATTACGGTCTCAAGAATCATCCATTTTCATACGAGACTCAAATTTATCCTTCTTTATGGCTAAGAAGTACACCATGTTGTATATATACCACATTTTCTTTGTCCACTCATTGTTAATGGGCATATAGGCTGTTTCCATGATTTAGATATTACAAGTTGTGCAGCTATAAACATGAGTATGTAAGCATCAGTGTCTTTTTCATCTCTTTCTTTAGAGCAATATAAGTTTCGTTTCACAATTTTTCCATTTCCTTGGTGTGAAAAACCCCCAGTACTCATAGGTGGAGGTTTGGGTAGGTGATTGGATCGTGAGGACATGCTATTCATCAGTGGACTAGCCCACTGATGAGTTTATAACTAAATGTCATACTGGGAGGTGAGACTTGGTTGGAGGTGGGTCACTAGGTGCATGAGATGACAGGATCTATGTACTTCCCTCCTCCCTGACCTCTCAGTGCTTCCTAACTGTTATGCTGTGAGCAAGCTTCCTCCGTCATACCCCTCTACATACTGGCTGGCCTGCCTTGAAACCAGCTGACTATGGACCAAAACCTTTACAAACTGTGAGCCAAAAAAACCTTTCCTTGATGGGCACAGTGGTACATGCCTGGAATCCCAGCACTCAAGAGGCTAAGACAAGAGGATCACTATGAATTTGAGGCCAGGCTGGGCTACAAAGTGAGTTCAAGACTAGCTTGGACTGTATAGCGAGACTCTCCCTCAAAAAAACCTTTCCTCCATGGAGTGTGGGTGCCAGCAGTATCAACAAGAAAGTAGGTAAGACACTTAGATTAATTCTTACATATTTAATTTGTGAAGCTACTGTAAAGGAGATGGTGTTATGGTTTATATCTGGATGTCCCCCAAAGTCTCATGCAGTCATATGCGTGGGCTTTTCAGAGGCAGCTGAATCTAGAGTTTGTGATTGGGGTGTGAGTGCTACACCTGCCTTAGGGCAGGTAACCTGCATACAATATAAGAGAGGAAAAGAGGCTTGCTCCTCCCCTTTTTTGCCCTTGTTGATTCTGCTGTCTTCTGCTATCATAAACAGTTGTCACTCTGTCACACCACCCTGCCTTGAACCCAGCTGATTATAGACTGAAACCCGTGAGCTAAATAAACCCCTTCCCCTTTAACTTTGGGTGTTGGGTACTTTGTCTCAGCAAGAAAGTAAAAGACAAATGGTTAGGAAGCAAAGACAAATGGTTAGGATTAGAGTTTCTTTCTTAGTAAGTCCACTCTCAATGTATAAAAACACTTCATTTTTGTGTGCTTATTTTGTATCCTGTTATTTTGCAAAATTTGTTTATTAGTTCTAGGAGTCTTTTGGTGGAGTCTTTTGGATATTCTATGTAAGGGATAATTTCATCTGCAAAAAAGAATAATTTGACTTTTTCCTTTCATATATACAGAGTCTGCCAAACAAATACATACACACTTCAGCAGTTCACAATACTAATAACTGTCTGGAAGTTAATGGCCACCACATTGAGTACCTCTTTTAATCGTAGATGCCAAATTTAACTTGCATTAATCTCATGATGTCTCCATAATTTAATACTAAAATACTTATACAAGCTTTTCTTTTCCTGATACACACATTTTTGGCCATATGTATTTATATACATAATTTTTTTCAAATATACCATCATTGCTCTGGTTAAAATTTTGAGTATTATATTGAGAAAGAAATATGAAAGTAGACACCCTTGTCTTGTTCCTCCTGATTTCAGAGGAAATAGTTTCAAGTTTTCCTCAGTTAGTATCAAATGGGCAATGGGTTTGTCACAAGTGATTTCTCAATTTAAGGTAAGGTCCTTCTATACCAATTTACCGCAAGGGGTTTTTTTTTGTTTTTTGGTTTTTTATAACCATGAATGGGTATCAGACTTTGTCAAAGGCTTTTTCTGCATCTACTGAGATAATCATGTGATCAGTACCCTCCCTTCAGTTTCTGTCATTATGTTTATTGATTTACATATGGTGGACCATGCTTACACCTCCGGAATGAAGCCAGGTTGGTCATCATGTATGACCTTTTTAATGATTGGTTGTATAGTTTGTATATACAGTAATACTTCAGTTCATAAATGCTTCTGTCTGTTTGCAAACAAAAGCACTGAATAAAACTTTGTTTCTGTTCACAAACTCTACATGGGGTGACAAACAACCACAGCCATCTTCCTCACACAAACACCAAGTCATATCACCCAAAATCATAAAATAGTTTGTGAACTGACGTACCACTGTAGATTATTGAAGACTTTGCACCTATGTTCATTAAGATTGGCCTACTGTTGTGTTTTTATCAAATCTTTGTCTAATTCTGATATCAGGGTAATTCTGGCTTCCACATGAGTTTGGCAATCCTCCTTCCCTTTCAATTACATAGAAAAGTTGGAGAAGTACCGATGCTAGCTCTTCTCCAAAGTTCTGGTAGAATTCTTCACTAAATATATATGGTTCTAAATGGGCTTTTCTTAGTTGGTGCAATTTTTATTACTGTCTTAATTTTATTTCCTGTTATTATTCTATTCAGGATTTTTGTATCTTTTTGGTGATTTCTATGTGTTGAAGAATTTCTCTTTTCAAGTTTTTCAATTTATTGGAATATGTTTTCAAAGTACTTTCTTACAATCCTCTGGGTTTCAGCAGTTGTGATTTCCGCTTTTTCATTTCTACTTGCACTGATAAAGATTTTTTTCTTTCCCTTTTTCCAGTAAGTTTGACAGTGAGATTATCCATTTTACTTGTTCTTTTAAAGAAACTGATACACTTATTCGTTGTATTATTTTTTAGTCTCATTGATCTTAACTCTCATCTTCATACTATTCTTCTACTACTTTTAGATTTGGACTGTTCTTGTATTTCTAGGACCCTGGGATATATTATTAGGTTGTTCATTTAGGATTGTTCTGCTCTGTTAATGTGTGCATTCACAGATAAAAACTTCCTGCTTAGAACTGCTTCCATTGTGTTCTATACATTTTGATATGCTGTGTTTTGTTGTCATTTGATTCTGAAAACCCTTTTAGGTACTGGGAGTCAAATTCACAACCTCATACTTGCCAGGCAAGCACTGTGCTGCTGAGCTGTATGTCCCCGGCCTTAAAAACTCTTCAATTTCTTGCTTGATTTCCTCTGTAATCCACTGGTTATTCAATAATGTATTACTTACTCTCCATTTCTGTGTTTTCTTTTGCTGGTGATTTCTAGCTTCATTCTACTATGGTGTAAGAGTATGGAAGCAATTATTTCAACCCTTTTGTTTTATTTAAACATGATTTATGGACTAAGACATGGTCTATTTGGGGAAAATTTCCATGTGCTACTGAGAAAAAAATGTATTCTGTTGTTGGATGAAGCACACTAGATATCTGTGAAGTCCATTTCTTCAATGGTGTTGCTTACTTCTGATAGTTCTTTGTTGGTTTTTGTCTGGTTGATCGGTCCAGTTGTGAGAATGGGGTCCTGAAGTCCACAACCATAATTATATTGTCTGGCTGTCCTTTTATGTCCTGTAGTCTTTGTTTTATAAACCTAGGTGAGTTGGCATTCAGTGTGTATATATATTTACAAATGTTATCTCTTCCTTTTGCCAGTATTTAGTGGCCACTTTTGTCTCTTTTGATCAGTTTTGGTTTGAAATTTGCTGTGTCTAAAAATATAACTACTCTTGCTTCCTTTCAGGCTCTGGTTGCACAAAGTATTATTTCCAATCCCTTCATTTTCAGTTCATGTGTTTCCTTTTAGAGGAATCTTGTCTCTTGTATAGAATATAAGATTAGATTGTTTTTTGATCCAAGCTGCCAGTCTGTGTCTTTTGATTGGAGATTTAAGACCATTTACATTGAGAGTTACCACTGAAAGGTACTGACCAATTCCTGTCATAGCACTGTTTTCCCAGTAATGATTCCTTTATTTTTCCCTTTTTTTTATCTACTCACCCTGCTAGATGTAGTCTTTCCTCTGGGCTCTATAGTATTGTTAGCCTGTTTCTGTTTAGGATTTATTTGAATTTTTATACAGTGCTGGTTTGGTTGTCATGTATTTCTTTAGGACTTCTTTTATATCATAAGTCTTTATTTCTCCATGAATTTTCAAAGATAATTTTGTAGGATATATTAATCTGGGTTGAAAGTTGTTTTCATATGGGGCTTATAAAATTTCACTCCAAGCTTCCTGCTCTTTATGGTGTTGAAAAATCTGACATCATTCTGATAGGAGTGCCTTTATAAGTTATTTGGTGTTTTTCTCTAATAGTTTTTAGTATTCCTGTTCTGGGCTTTTGGAATTTTAACTAGGATGTGTTGTGAAGCAGTTCTTTTTTGGTCATGGTTATTAGGAGTTTTATATGCCTCATTAACTGGAAGTTGTAATCTTTCCCTTGACTTGGAAAATTTTCTGCTCTGACTTCATTAAAGAAATTTTTATACTTTTTGTGCTGTCTTCTGATCTTTCCATACCTCCTGCAATTCTCAGGTATTTTTCAATCATCTAGCAGCTGTTGGATCCAGTTTTCATGGTCTCTTGTTATAGTTAAGGTTATCTCTGAGTAGCTGATCTGCTGCATCAACTTTACCTACTAATTCTGACACTCTTTTCTCACACTGATCATTTCCGCTGCCCATATTTTATAAGAATTTTTATATCTAAGTGTATTTGAAGCAAGGGGAAGTATTTCAAGGGGAATTCATGACAATTTATCTTACTGCAATAAATTTTGTAAAAACAATTTTTTATATCCCAGATTTGTCTGATATCTTTTTATGATATCTAATTCTTTACTAAAATGGCCATTCATATCTTGTCTTGGTTAATTCACTCAACTGTTCCATGTGTGTCTTTGGTAAGCTTGCTCATCATTTTATCAATTAAGTCCCTTATCTGATTAGCTACATTGTCTCTGAGCCTACATCTTATGAACCTGATTGTTACGATGAACCTGATTGTTTCTTCTTTTGTCCCTTCAAACATTTCAACCACATGGTTTTTTACTTCTGTGACCTCAGTGCCCATGGGATCAACTTTAGCAAGGTAAGAATTTTCAGGTGCACGTTGCTGCTTTGTTTTTTTCATGTTTCTATTATTTTGTATGCTGAGGGTTGAGGATCAACTACAGTAGAAAAATTTTACCACTATTATGAATATCTGTTTAGTGTACATGGTTTTGGCTTTAGTTATATATTGCTATTTATATACTTCTTCAACAGATTCAGACCCAGTCACTGTACTGCAAGGAGAGAGCCACTATATCAGTATCTAGAAAGCAAATCATATTATTAATCATATAAATTAAAACTTGTTTTAATAATTTTACCTTTTCAATGACCCATCAAGACTATGATATATTACTACTGACAGTAGGCTGAGACATAAAGGATGAGGGAAGAGAAAAGAGGAAAAAGAGTGTATCAGAAAGAACAGGAGAGCCAGGTGTGGTGGTGAACACCTGTAATCCCAGCACTCAGGAGGCTGAAGCAGAAGGATCATTGGAGTTCAAGGCCAACCTGAGCTACAAAGTGAGCTCAAGGCCAGCATGAACTGCATAGTGAGACCCTGTCTCCAAAAAAAAAGAAAAAAAAAAAAAAGAATAGGAGAGAAAACGTAATAGCAAATGAAAGAAAGAAAAGGCAAACTTTTGTTGATACTATTTTTATAACTGCAGTAAAGGGATGGTGGAGAATTCTAAAAATATTTGCTGGGATTGAAGAAGGGACACAGAGAGAGGAAAATATAACTGAAGAATGAGAGAAGATGTGAGAAGGTCAGAACCTCTTTGTACGGTAATAGTAAGCTTGTGCATGAATCCTCTATATACAGCTTTTGGTGAGGATTAGCCTGAATTGTCCATGAAATATACTATTTAAAGCACTGGTTAATTGTTATTCTCCTCACATATACAGAATAAAAAATATATGAGTACACACACACACACACACACACACACACTGTGCTATCCAGTGCACATCCTCCAACCTTCCCTCATGCATCTCTATTTCTAGTTGGCCACGATGGATCCTCTAGATTATGTACTTTAAAGGAGTGAATATTTTAGTATGTGAAATCTATCTTAATAAAGCAGTTATTTTAAACTTGGATAATTGGTTAATCAAAAATAAGAACAAATAGTATGGCAGAACCATATACAGAAATAACATTTATAAATAACTGCAATATCAGTGCAAAGATAAGGAAGAATAAAAAAAAGGAAGCCAGTTCCATGTCACTAACAACATGGACCTGTTCTGAGAAACAAACTAAACTTGTTAATTGTGTAAATGTCACCATCACACACTATACTTACACAAAACTAAATTATACAGCCTGCTATTAACATAGGATACATGTGGTGTGATCAAAACCTATAGTGAATGTTTAAATTTTGATACAAATTTTATTGCTGTAAAAAATATTGCCATCAATCCCCCTCAAAATACGTGCCCTCACTTTGCACACAGACCATCACTCTTGCCGCCCGCCCACGCAGCTCTGGAAGCCTCTTTCCCTCTCTCGCGTCTTCAGCTGTACTGTCATGACTACCCTGGTGTCCCGAACTGATTCAGCCACGTTCACTCGCATGGTCTGGGGAAAGAGCTAGAGGTCACACAGTGCCAGGGCTGATGAAGACGGTGCACACCTTGTACTGCTTCTAATCAGTCTGCCTTTCCACTGGATGCCTTCTGCATTCACTATAACTTTGATCAGACCTCCTAAAGACACTCGCAGAAGAGAACTTCTAGAACTGCTTCAGAAAGTGGCATGAATGACGGTAAGTTTGTTCAATGCAAAGGGAGTATTTTTATTGGGTGGAAACATGCTTTTATTGTAATATATTTTTAAATTTAAATATTCATCATATATTTTGATTATTTCATGTATGCTACAGCCTTTTTCTTTTTAAAATGTTTTAATCTTTAAAAAATTTAGAATTAAACAACTTTATTAAACCAAAACTCTGCATGCTACACAATTTATAAACTTAAAATGTAAGATTCAACAGACCCCATCACATTGACAGAGTTGTACAACCACAATCACAAACAAAGTTAGGTCATTTTTGCCTTTTCAAATCAAAACACCCTATCTACTTGTCATCATTTCCCAATCCTTCCCCACGAAATCTAGGTAACTACTGAGCTACTCTCTATCTTCAGAGATTTTTCTATTCTGGAATTTTTTTTCTTTTAGAATAGACCATGCCCACAATGATAAAGACCTTAACATATCCAAAGAAATATAAATCCTGCAAAGGGAGCTCTCATGCCATACTAGGATGAAGGCAACACCAATAGAAACAGAATCAGAATATAAGTACTATGTTTTCTTTTCCTTTTCTCACTCTTCTCTTTGCTATTAAATTTTTCATATGAGGGAAATCATACAATGCACAAACTTATGTGCCTGATTTACTTCATTTAATATTATATCTCAAATTGCACACATTTTCCTACAGACACCTCAAGTTCGCCTTTCCTAATAACAGAGTATGTATAGATACCACATTCTCTTCATCCAGTCATCTACTGATGGGCATATAAGCTGATTCCAAATTTTAACTATTATGAATTGTGCTGCTATACACATAAGTACACATACATCAGTGTAATATGATGTTTTTAACTCTTTGGGAAAGATACCCAGAAAGGGAATAGCTGAGTAAAATGGAATTTCTATCTTTAGTTTTTTGAAGAATCTCCACACTAATTTCCACAGTGGTTGTACCATTTTACACTCCCACCAACAATAAAGGTTTTCTTTCTCCCCACAGCCTCACCGGCATTTGTTATTGGTGGATTTCTTGATGGCACCCATTCTTTCAGAGTGAGATAGAATCTTTTATTTATTTATTTATTTATTTATTTTTGAGGCAGGGGCTATGTAGTGCAGGCTGGCCTTGAACTCACTTATGTAGCCCAGGCTACATAAACTCACAGTGATCCTCCTACCTCTGCCTCCCAAGTGCTACAATTACAGGCGTGCACCACCACATCCAGCACAATAGAATCTTAATGTTTTAATTTATGATTCTCAAATGGCCAGCCCATGTATGCTATAGCATATTTTTCATTTGTTTTAACTTTTTAAACTTTTTATTAAAAACTAACACAACACACATATTAGGGTAGGCCTACACAATCAGCACCATTAGTATTACCAATATCCTCTTCCATATCATTTATCACTGGAAGGTCTTCAAGGGCAATAATTTATATAGGGCTATCATCTCCTGTAACAACAATGCCTTCTTATGAAATACCTCATGGAGGACCTACCTCAGACTATTTTACATTTAATGTTTTATTTAAGTAGAAGGACTACATGCTAAAATAACACTAAAGTACAGTAAATACATAAACCAGTAACAGCTATTTATTATCAGAGTATTATGTGTTATATAAAATTATATGTTCTATACTTTTATCATGACTGGCAGCTCAGCAGATTTGTTCATACAGTATTAACTATAAATGGATGTAATACATTATACTATGATGGCTATGGTGTCACTAGGCAATAGAAATTTTTCAGCTCTACTATAATCTTTTGGGACCACTGCTATATTTAAATCTACTATTAATCAAAATATTGTTATGTGTACATGAGCACATACTATTACAAGGACCTTATAATACACAAGAAATGATGTATTACTGGATATTAGGCCACGATTAAATTAAAAGAAAAAGTTCCTTACAAAACTATTTCACAAACATTTATTGTATGAAGATTTATAGCTATTTGAGCTTTGGTCATTCTTTAAGGCTTAAAATGTACACATACCTTCTAATAAATATGAAATACACTTACCAAAACAGAATAAATATGTAAACATTGGTAAACAGGAGAAAAATCAACAAGATCCTGAACACTTAAGACCTGAAAAATAAAGCCATTTAAAAAAGTTATACATCAAACTATTAAGTCTCCTACTGGATAACATGAAGTTAAAAGACAGACACAGACATTCACATGTTATATTCTCATATTTATTAAGTCTTACCATAGAAAGTACATAATATAAATATACCTATTTTATTTTAATATTTTATTACAATAAAATATACCTATTTTATTTCATTTTGGCATTTTGTCTTCATACATTTATCATCATTGTAGGTCATTTTAGATGATAAATTTATCTTTATTTTGCTTGGCAGATTACCAGAACACTGCTATAGACAATTAGACACTTTATTACTGATCCTGTGAAAATGATGCCAGACTTGCTAACAAGGTCCTTCTCCAAGGCAACTACATTGTATGATTCACCATCACTGCTTCATGTTAAAGATACCATCACTGTTACTGGGAACACAAAGAAAGCAAAAACCACAGCTACTTGAAACTATGACACCGTCAATTTTTGTTGGTTCTATCTATAGTGACAGGTCCCGAGAACGAGAATGAGGTGCCCACGGATGAAAAAAGGAAAGCAAAAGAGACAAGAAAAACAGGAGAGCTAAAAGTCGGATCAGGGAGCTTACAGTCTCTAGGACTGCTGCGGCCCCGATCGCTCATCTCAATCCCCTTTTATTAGAACAAAGAACGTAACTGAAACCAACAGGAGAAATTCATTATCCCTTTCCATTTCTGCCTCTCAGCTGGTGGTAACAATCTTCAGGCGGGCCTTCCACGCCCAGCACCATGTTCCCTCAGTTCAACTGGGGATCATAAGCCGACCATCAGTAATCAACCCATTTGCAATCACAGGCCTTTCCCCACAAATTTTAACATGTATATTGATTTCTGCTATGTTAAAAAGTGAAAAAATACAGCTTTGAATAGTTAAAATATAGTTAATAGTATGAAGTTTTAGAAATACATAAACTCTTTAAAAAACACATTTCTATTCTCATTTTATTATGTTACTTATTAGGAAAAATGACAGAAACAAAATGCAGTAATAGTAAAAGAAATCTAAGAGAGCAGGAAAATAACTGAGTTATTCTAAGAACAAGGATTTGGCATTAGAGCATAATAGCAATACTCTTAGCAGTTAAAGATAAGTAAAACAGACTGGGGAAAATTTAGGCAAGACTAGATCATCTATTTTTACCATGTATAGCTATCTCAGCAAAGAACACAGAAATTCTCTGATTATTATAAACAAAAACAGATCTAAACAACATTCAAGGGGCTAATCAAGACACTAATTCCACGTTAGCAATTCATTTAACTGGCTGGGCATCGTGGTACACACCTGTAATCCCAGCACTCAGCAGGGTGAGGCAGGAGGATCCCTGTGAGTTTGAGGCCAGCCTGTGCTACACAGTTCAAGGCCAAACTAAACTATATAGCAAAGCCCTGCCTCAAAAAAAAGAAAAAGAAGTTAACTGTCTTAGGCTATTCACTTGTCTGTATGCAGAAAAGTGACAGACATCTACTGTATATGTATTGGCATATATATCTGTTTCACACATAAACATACATTCATGCATACATTATACACATACACACATACACGTTCAATCTCATCCTCAGACATAACAGCAGAAACGCACATGGGAAACACTCAGTTATTTTCCCATCCAAACAGGTAGCCATAAGCACACATTCAAACAGTTTAGTTACAACTTACTTGTAAGGACCCCAATTAGGTCCTTAAAAAATTTTTAAAACATGTACCAATAAGAAAGTTAAAAAAAAATAAAAGCTGAAAACAAAACCTCACTGACAAGGCCAAACTTACCAGTGACCAGTAATAAGTAGGCTCTCCATGATATTAACTAAGCTCAAAAGGAATTTAAGGAAGACAAAAGATAATCTCAATAGAAGACTGCAGAGAGAATTTAAAAAGCAATCAGATAAGAGAATGAATTTGAATATAAAGATAATAACGTTAATAAAGATAATTTCAAGGTTTCTAAACTTTTTAGAACTTAAAAAAATACTCCAATCATAATAGAATTATACTGCAATACACACCAACTGTAAAAAACAGATGTAAGTTAATCAAAAATAGGACGAATGGCAGGATCAAGACATTATGAAATAAAACATCTGCCACAGATAAATATGGGAGACTATTTAAAAAATCATTAGATTTAAACTTTCCTGCTAATATGGGAAAACATCTGGGTTCAACTAAATGGTCTACAGATATAATCTACAATATATCCTACTTGCCTGTCAGTTATATAGCCTAACAAGTGGGAAGACTCCATGGTGCATTACAATCTGACTGACATAAATTCAGTTTGCACATGGCAAGACCCAGAGTCACAATGATATATGTTACAGTCCAAAAGGAAGAAATCCAATTACCTCCTCTTCATTCTCATCCTCTTCCTCAAGAACATGTTTCAGTGCAATTTCATTTCTTTCTCCTGGAATGGTATCATTATTTATATACATATTCTTCCCAAATTTCACATTATTTTGCTTCTGCAGAGCAACACTGAAGGTTTTCTGCTGCTGTGCCTATTTTGGAGAAAGCAAAATTCAGAAATTTCAAAATTTCAAAATTTATTCTGGCCAAAATTGGTTCCAAAATTTGTTCATAATCGTTTCTCCTATTTTTAATGTAGGTATAGGATCTATAGCAACATCATCTTTTTAATTAATTGTTTATGCCTTCTTTCCTTTCAAACAGTCTTGCAGGCAATTATCAATTTTATTACATTTTGTTTGGTTTTGTCTGTGTTTGTTTTTTGAAACAGGGTCCTGCTATGTAGCTCAGGCTGGTCCTGAACTCAGTATGTAGCCCAGGCTGGCCTTGAACTCATGGCGATCCTCCTGCCTCAGCCTCCCAAGTGCTGGGATTACAGGCGTGTGCCACCATGCCCAGCATCAATTTTATCTGAAAAGACGAAAGATGAAGAAACAACTTTTAGTTTTATTCTTCTCCCTATTGTATTTTGTTTTTGTTATGTTGACTTCTGCTCTTATTTTGACTATTTTTCCTCTGAGTTTAATTTTTAGCTTCTCTAATGTCTTGAAATGACTAGATTAAACACTTCTTAATTTGTGAATTTAAGGCTGTGAATTTCCCTTTAAACACTGTGCTTTCCTAACCCACAAAAGTTTTCTAGATAATCAGTTGCTGGATTTAGAACCTCTGGATTCTTTTCTTGAACTGTGCATTTTAACCTTACTCTTTTACATCTTCTTAGTCTGTACTTGTTCCAGGCTACTAATCTGATGTTAGAACTCTCACCCACTGGTCTGCCATTTCTGTTCCTACACTTATGATTCATATATGACCACATTCTCATCATCATAATAGTAGAGAAAATGAGCTCAGGCCTGGCTTCCATAAAAAAGAAAGGTAGTAAGTTTGACTTAAGCCCCTTTGTAGCTTCTTTCCATTTATATGAAGTAAAGCTATTTTTTGTCAATCGAGGATTTAATACTAAGCCGAACAAAACATACTACCAAAATTATTTTGAAAATTCAGTCTTCTACAGCCTATCTACAGATAAA
Organism: Dinomys branickii; assembly: GCA_004027595.1. NCBI lineage: Eukaryota > Metazoa > Chordata > Mammalia > Rodentia > Dinomyidae > Dinomys > Dinomys branickii. The sequence goes on along the minus strand of PVLD010007489.1, from coordinate 67,718 downwards.
CAACAGTTAACTACAACTGAAAAAATTAAGCAATTTAAAAAACATTATTGGCCAGGTTTGGTGGCACACTCCGTAATCCCAGCACTCAGGAAGCTGAGGTAGGTGAGAGCAGCCTGGGCTACATAGTGAGTTCAAGGCCAGTCTGAACTGCAAAATGAAACTTTGGCTCAAAAAGAAAGATAAAAACATTACTGTAAATTTTTAAAAAACTAAAATAAAAAAAAAAAACTCACTGACAAGGCAGAACATCAATGGCCAGGAACAATTCCACATTGTGTATATAGTACTAATTTTAAGAAAGTAAACTGATTCTGGTAAAGAATTCTCAAAATCAATACATCCTCAAAGTAAACAATCTACTAAACAAAAGTAAGTCAAAGTAGGAGCAGTCAGGCACGAAAGGTCACATATTATGTGGTTCCATATAAGTAAAATTGCCAGAATTGGGAAATCCATACAGACAGAACACAAACTGGTGGTGGCAGAGGGTGGGAAGAGGCAATGGGGAGCAACTGCTTGTGCAGTTTCCTTTGGGATGATGAAAAGTGCTTTCAAACTAGATAGTAATAATGGCTGCACATGTGAACTAGCTGCAGCTCAAATGTTTACTTTAAAATAATTAATTTTCTTATTTGAATTTTATCTTAATTAAAAAGAAAAATAGCATAGAGTATACTACTGTGTGATGCTGAAATAATGAGAAGTGTAATGGAGATTACCTCATTTATAGATAATCCTTTATAAGGGTAGGATGGGGAGTCTGTACTGAATTTTAATTTCCTCTCATTTAACCATGGTCTGTTACACATTAACTTCTTTTTAGAAAAATACAGTAAAATTTTTTCTAAAGTACTTTGGAATAGTAGTTGGGGAAACATCAGGCATTAAAAATCATGTTGACAGCTATTTTATTTCTATGATAAAATTACTAGTAGTTTGAACAGCTAACTCTTGAATATTTTAATTACACTCATTTTTAAACTTTTCATCATTGAAAATTTCAAATGTAAACAAAGTAAACAAATTAATACAATGAACTCCCAGGTACTAATCAATTATCTTCAACAAATACTTTTATGTTCTTGTTTCATCTATACAACTACCCATTCATAGTATTTCACATTTTCCTTGGGGTAAGCCTTATACACATTGAAATACAAACATTATAGCTGTACAATTTTGACAGGTACACTTTTATCATGGTATAGAACATTTCCATTTCCCCTTATTTCCTTTCCTAAGCAATTTCCCAAGCCTCTGGCTGCCTATCACTGTGCTGATTTTTTTTAAAATCCTGTCTTGCCAGCTTTAGAACTACATTTAACCCTAATCATTCAGTTTGTGCCCTCTTTTTGGCTCAACTTCCGCAGCCCAACATATCTGTGAGATACATGTGTTGCTGCATTCCCATTAATCCATTCCTTTTTATTGCTAAATAGTATTCCACCATATAAATACATCAAAATTAGTGTTCCATTCTCCTTTTGATAGCCACTTGGGTTGTTTCCAGTTTTTTGGCTAATTGTGAACAACAATCTATGAATATCATTTCTCTCTGATAAACACAAGTGGAGTTGATGGCTCAAAAATAGTATTAACTTTATAACTTCTAAATAACTTCCCACTGTTTTTTCCTTTTATCACTGAATTGTAGTTTTTAAATTCAAAGCTAATACTTTGAATTTATCTTTAAAAAGGAACAATGTAGAACCTTAGCATAAAAGAGCTTCCACTTGCCTCTATGGCTGCCACTTTGTAGCTAATTTTATAGTAGATTGGCTACTGGGAAAAGTTAATGTAACACCACATGGGTAGAGAAGATTGTGAGAGGTCAATTGGTGAGTAAGTGAAGAATTCAAGTTAGACTGAATTATTCAAATAAGGAATAACTATGAACCCAAAGAAAACACTGACAAAATCCATTCCAAACAAGAGCTAGGAAAGGTAAAAAAGGGTAAAACTAAATAAAAACAAGTATTTCATGTACGTTAAAGAAATAAACCTTTGACTATTTTATAACCTAGATTACTAAATGGTATTAAATTAAAATTCTTTTTAATCTCACCTGTTTCATTGCTGTTTCTCCTATTTTGTCAGAATGTTTTCGAATGCTTTCCAAAAAGTCTTTGAGATCAAACATGGAGATTTCTTTAATATCCTCACGGAGTTTAGGAAGATTTTCTATCATTAACTGACAAAACCGGTATTGACTAACCCGGGGAAAATATACCTTCTCTAATTGTTCCATAGTTTTTAGGGCAGAATAATACCTGTGAGAAGTTAAAAAGAAAACTCTATAACAAGTTCTTTTCATATAAATTTTATAATTTAAGTAAATTTAAATAATCAGTGAAGCCTCCCACAAGAAAAAGATTCACAATGGCTGGGGATGTAGCTCATTAGTACAGTGCTGTCCTAGCATTTGCAAGGCCTTGTATTTGATCCTAGCACTGTAATCAATGTAATAGTTAAAATCAACAATTATTTCTATTTACTAAGAACAAACTACACATAATATACAAATCACAGAATCAAGAACATTATTATAGTCATCACAGTATCTTAAATACATATACAATTTCGACTTATAAAAGTTATTTAACATGTAATTTCATACGATCTCTCTACCATAATATATATCTCACAGATTCAATTTTAATTAAAGAAAAATTGGTTTTCCTATTTTTGGAAACGTTCACACTACTATTTAAGCAATCAGAAATATTATTAAGTGTCACAAAAACTAGGTGAAAAACCACTAATAGAATGACTTCAACAAGTATTTATAGAGTGCCTACTATCTATAATGCACTGTGTGATATGCTGGGTATATAGCACTTAGTAAAGTACAGCCTGTGCCCTAGAGAATAGGTGCATACTTTCTTTTTAATACTTTCATATATATAATTTAATTTTCTTTAGGCTTCTATGAGGTATACATGTACTCCTGTTATGATTTAAGCCTAAAATGTCCTCCAAAAGTCTACTGTATGCAGAGGTAGAGCTTTCAGAAGGTAACTGAATCAAGAGAATGCTCTGTTCTTCATCAGTGAGCTCATGGGTAAACTCTATTGAAAGGTGGGGGGAAAAAATAAAGTAAAATAAAAAGTAAAAGGTGGGGCCTGATTGGAGGTGAGTCACTCGGGTGTGACCTGGAAGGGAGCATTCTTGCCCCAGCTCCTCCCCTGCTTCCTACTTCCTGGTCACCAAGACATGAGCAGCTTTTCTCTGCTGTGACAGTCTATTGTTGCCATTTTTACCTTGGAGTGAGCCAACCATGGACTAATTCCACTCAAACCATGAGCCTAAATAACCCTCGCCTCCTTTAAATTACAGGCGTCATGTATTTTGTCCCAGTAGGAAAAGTAAGACAACTTCAATGGCAGGTACTGCTATTAACATTCTATAAGATGAGAAAACTGAAACATATATGATTTGGAAAATATATTGTAATTAATTAGAAGCAGGACAGACTTTTCTGTTTCCCACCACACTATCACCAATATCCAATTGAGAGTAGGTAGAGGAATTTCTAAAACTTGATCAAATAGCAGTCTATATCTTTTCATTAGGTTAAAAATATTAGACATGGGAAAAGATACTATCTAATGAACAAAAAACCAAAACCTATTAAATTGAAAGGACAGTAAGTACAAAACCATTTAAATATATTTAATGTTTTTAACGTATTTTTTTCTAGTGAGTATTCTCAATAATAGCATATTTTGCAAAGTGTCACAAAATATGAGCACTAATTTTAAAAATAAGCTATCTAAATTTCTTGGTTATTTAAAAATCATCAGAATTGTCATTTGGTCAGAAATTAAGACATTTAGATGATGACGGTAGGAGAGATGTCTTTATTTAGATGAAGTAAAATAATGAACTACTGTACATCTTTTCAGTACAGCTCACAAAATTTTTATGCAATATATCGATAATCCAACTACACTATTTCATCCTAACCTACTTCCTAATTTGATTTGACTTAGGTATATTCCAAAAATGTTCTCTACAACAGGTAAAAATGCTGAAAATTCATGGAAACATCTATAATATATTTCAGCTTTAAATAATGGATGCTACATGAAAAGTACTGCCACGAGTTTTACAACATGCCAGGGACACAGGCAACTAAGTCCACAACACAGCTGTGTGTGCCTGCGTGCTGCTCTTCTCTCACCTTCCATCCCAGGACTCCCGTGAGTAACTGAGACATCAAAGGACCTACCTGGTTCCCAAACATGTACAACCTAGAAACGTGAGGAGGTAATCTCACCTATTAGACTCAAATCTTAACCAATGAGAAAAGAATTTGAAAGGTAAATTTTCTTTCCTCTTCCAGGATGTAATGTTCTGACTTACAATAATTTATGCAACCCCCCACAAGGCATTTAAAAATTCATCAGTAGCCTCTAGGTGTGGTGGCGCAGGCCTGTAATCCCAGCATTTGGGAGGCTGACACAGGAGGATCATTGCAAGTTCGAGGCCAGCCTGGGCTACAAAGTAAGCTCAAGGCCAGCCTGAGCTGCACAGCAAGACCCTGTTTCAAAAAGACACAAAATAAATAAATAAAATTCATCAATATAAAGCAGTTAATAACAACTTGTCTTCCTATTTGCTCTCCCAAATTCCCTGTCTCATTACCCTTTCTCTCAGCCCAGTTTTGGGGATTACCAAAGATTATTCTCCCTAAAAACACTAGTATGTAAAACATATGATTATCCCTCAGGAGTAAGAAGTCCAGGGTAGGTACACCAAAAGTTCATAATCTTAAAGAGTAAAAGTAAGAGATCAGATCCTACATCTTCTCTAAAATTTAATAATAAATCTTCTAAACTTTATTTCTACATGGAAGCAAAATTTGCATCATAATAGATTATTATTTATCTTTTGGTACACATGATGCTGTTTTTAAAAATTTTAACAGTAACACATAACTACTAGAAATATAAGGAGAAAAAATTAAAAATATGTACATTCTGATGCTACCATATAATAATTACTTCCTTAACTTTGGACATATCCCCTTCTATTTACTCATCATACTACTTAACAATATAGAATGGAATTTACCTTATAAAGTTTCTTTTAAAAAAATAGAGTACTACAGCTGTGCATTACCTGATGAAGAATTCACTCAACAGGCTTGATGACAGACTAGACACAGGAGAAGAAATGACTGATGGAAATGAAGACAGGTAAACAAAAATTATGCAAGATGAAACATATTCAAAGAATGGGAAAAAGTAGTAGTAATATCATAGATTATTAGAAGTAGATTCAGTAAACCTGAAGGTCCAAAAAATATCAAGTTGAAAAACAGAAAGAAAAAACACTAAAAAAGGAAAAATTAGTTTCTAAAAATTATCAAACAATATACATATAACTGGAAATTTCAGAATGAAAGGAGATGGAAAAATGGAGCAGCAAAAAATACAGGCAGAGATGAAAGCTGAAAATTTTCCAAAAATTGATGAAAGACGTAAGATCATGGATATAATAACATAGACAGATCCCAAGCAATATAACTACAAAGAAATATACTGACATATACATGGTCAAAATTAAAATGGTTTGAAATGAAAGTAAAACAAACTCATTTTTCAATACACAAAAGCAGGAAATCTATCTTCAGGTATGCACTACAATACTAAACAAAGTTCATCATACTAGAGGCAATCAAATCAAAGAGAAGCCCGGATCTGCAAAAAGGGAAAATGAACAACAGAAATGATAAATTGATAAGGACAAAAGAATCTACTTAATTATCATTCATATGTATGTATCTGTGCATACATACATAGTTTATATAAAGTATTTTTAAAAGTAAATGGAACCAGAGATCAACTTGTAGGATGGCAATAAATATAATTATAAAACTGTAAGCTTCTTAAATGATAATATTAGAAAACAGGCTATGAACATGCACACTGTAAACACTATGGTAGCCACTAAAAAAGCTACATAAAGAAACATAGCCAATAATATAGAAAATTAAAATTGAAAAATAACAATTTTTAAAACCTTCAATCCAAAGAAAGATAATTAAACTAATAGGGGCTTTGGATATAGCTCAGTGGAATAAGCGCTTGCCTAGCAAGCGCAGGGTCCTGAGTTCGATCCCCAGTACCACAAAAAAAAAAAAACAACAACAAAAAACTAATAACTGGAAAAAAGAAAACAAATAGCAAGATAATGAACTTAACATAAATCAAAATAATATTAGGTTAAATATAAATAAAACTACATAAAAAAGAGACTTCTCACTGGATTAAAAAAACTAGGACTAAACTATATGCTGTTGACAACGAAGTCGCTCTAAATACAAAGACAGGTTGAAAGTAAAAAGATGTTAAAAGATCCATCATGTAAATACTATGTCAAAGTAACTATACATTAGTATCTGCCAAAGTAGAACCCAGAATATTTACCAAAGGTAAAGTAGTGTGAGTAAATGTCATGATAATAAATGACTGATAACTAAGAATATAAAATCATAAATTTGTATGTCTCTAATAACAGGACTTTGAAATACACGAATAACTCAGAAAACTAGAAAGAACCTCACAGAACAGCTAAAAATTTAACATTACATTTTCATTAGTAAAATTAATAGACCAAAAACATTAAAAATACATAAAATTTAAAATACATTTACAACGCGACCTAGTATTTCTAGAACACTAACTCCGCAACTACAGAATACACACTCCAAAAACACAAAATATTCACCAAGATAGTTTTCAATAAATGCCAAAAGACTGAAACCGTACAGAGTATGTTCACTGGCCCAACAAAAGTCAGTGATAAAGATTTTAATATACCTGGAAAACTCCTCTAAATATACCCACACATTTGTAACTTACAACTCAGTAGACTTGAGAAAAATGAATACTAAGCCATTAGTTGAGAAGCCAAGAATAATCATTCACTCTGCAGAGCCCTCACAATGTTGGCAGGAATTGGCAGGACCCCCATGGTGGAAGATAAAGGAGGGCTAACATAAGGAATATGCTGAATGGCTCTATGACATGAAAGCACAATGGCTGGAGGAGATAAATGTATTTACCCTAATTTAGACACCATCCAATGTGCAGATGTATCAACATACTACATGGTGGTCCACATATATGTATAACTTTTACTTATCTGCTCTAAGAAGTTAAATTAAAAATAAACCAAAATAAAGAATATGGTTGAAAAATAAGTTTAAAAAGCAGATACCAGATTTTCTTCTCCATTCCAGGCATCTAAACAACTGTCACTCACCCATCTCAGCAAAAAGCTAAAGAGACTAAAACAATCTCTGGGGACTCCTGCCAAGATTGAGGGTACTAGCACAGGTCTGAAAACAAGACTAGTTGAATCAATATACACAAGATGGCCTCTTACTCAACTGAGATCCCAGAATACTGGCAGACAAAAGATGGGAAATTTCCACAGAAAGTGTGTCTAGATAAGACCTCCAGATATTACTTAACATCAGACGCTTCCCAGCTAGGAAGCCTCGCCCAAACCTTATAGTTACAGAATACAGTTGTTACCTTACAGTGAAACAGCCAAGTCCTGCGATCCCAAAGATACAGAGCTTCTCTAAGCCTCTCACACTTATATATGGGCTAATCAACCAAGAAATTACCAGAAATCTGAGAAACACTTTTACAAGAAAGAGATAAAAATAAACAAAAAGAAATTTAGAGGAAACATTTCACGAGAAAAATGTGCTAAATCTCAGAGAGCTAAGAGAAAACACTTTAACAATAAAGATCAAACTACCTAAAAAAGAAAACGTTTTAGAGTTCAAAAAAGAATTCTTAGAAATTAAAAATCAGATATATAAATATATATAGATATATCCAACATATAGATAGATAGATAGATAGATAGATAAATATAATTACTTTTGGCAGATAGAGATGAAGCAACCTCACAAAAGAAAAAGGAGAAAGAGATGTTTTTATTTATTTATTTTGGTACAGGAAATCAAACTCAGGACCTTGCGCTTGCCAGGCAGGCACTTGTGCCACTGAGCTATATCCCCAGCCCAAGATGCTTTTAAATCAAAGAAGAAATGAGAAAGTCAGAAAAGAAATCTAGATTGAACACTGATACCTGTCCTAGAGAGAGAAAATAGAAGAAATAATTCAAGAAAAATCCCCAGCTTATTAAGGACAGTACCAGATTAAAAGAGTTTCCACGTTAAAGCCTCAACCCCTGCCCCCAAGCAATCAACACAATGAAAGTAAACAGGTTTACACCAAAGCACATCCTAAGGAAATTACAGACCACAGAGAACAAAGACAAGATTTTAAAGAAAGACCAGGTAGGACACAAATGAAGAATGAGAAATTTGAATGACTTTAGACTTCAAACTTTGCAATGTCAACCCTGGAAGATAAAGGACATAAAAAATACAGGGAGAGGGAAAGAGACAGGAGAGACAAAGAAGGGATGGAGAGAGACAGAGAAGCAGGGAAAGAACCAGACAGAGTTGGGAGAGAACAAGAAAAAGTACAAAGAGCTTGGAAAATCTTACTGCACAATAAACAATAAAGTACACAAAGACAAATGAAGACACAGAACTTGCTTGAGGGATTTTTCTAGCCAAATCTGGAACAATCTATGTATCAAATAATAAATTGTCACACATTTGCCTTTTAAAACTCCATGAGTTCACAGTAATAATCACGGGGAAAAAAGAAAGCAAAGGGGGATTAAAATAAGAAAGAGTTCACCACGTGTTATGGCGCACACCTGTAATCCTAGCACTCAGGAGAATTATGTAAACATAATTCTGTTTACATCATACTCTTGCCATTTCAGGAGGATCTCCATGAAATGGAGGCCAATCTGGGTTATACAGTTGAGTTCAAAGCCACCCTGAACTACATCGAAAGATCCCTATCTCAAAAAAAGCAGAAGCAACCCCCACCAAAAGACAGACATTCTTTATTTTTCAAAAAAACCTTGTGAAATAGGAAGAAAACTTTCAAATGAAAAGGGGAGCTAGGGAGGGGGCGGGGAAAGAAAGGAAGGGAAATGAAAAATGAGGAAAAAATGGAAATAAAGCTTTTGTATATAGGGAGGGGAAGAGGGGTTGAAAGGAGGGTAGGGGGATGGAGAAAAAAAGAATAAAGATATATCATGTACAGGTACAAATTCCCTATGATTAATGTGATCATTATGTATACCTAAAATGTTCTAATAAACTTAATTAATTTTTTTAATTTTAAAAAGCTAAGTGCTAAAGAAATGATAGCATTTTTAAACCCACTGTTTTATAATTCCAATACAACTGATTGAAACAAGAATCCTAAAACCAATAGGTGAAAGATTATTAAGAAACAGGACTCAAACTGGACATGGTGGCACACACCTGTAATCCCAGCACTCAGGAGGCTGAGGCAGGAGGATCACTGTAAACTGAAGACCAGCCTGTGCTACAAAGTGAGTTCAAGGCCAGCTTGAACTGTATAATGAAACCCTGTCTCAAAAAGATGAAAGAGAGAGGACTCAAAGTATCACTCCACAGATTACTTATTAATTACAAAAGAATTACACATCTTCAAAGAGATCTAACTGGCAATCTCTTAATCAAACGATCAAATTTAGCATACGCTAGAGACAACTGGGAAGTAAATGCTTCCTAATGTCATACAATGAATGGTACATAAGTCTGTTTACATCATACTCTTGCCAAAAGCGTTTAAATCTCATCATGAGGAAACAACCAAATACATCTAAAATGCCCTGGCCAATAAGAACCAGCCCAGGGCCAGGGATATAGCTCAGTAGCACAAGCACCTGCCTGGCAAGCGCAAAGTTTTGGGTTCAATTCCCAGTACAAAAAAAAACAGAAGCAACCTGGACACTTTTTCATGAAAAACAAAAGGTCTATTCTAAATTAAAAATAATAAAAAGCACATATCAACCAATGCTTTTAGAGGGAAATGAAGATACAAGACAACTGGAGATAACTGGGAAAATGTGAATATAGATATTAGGTTGTACTGTTGAAAAAAGGTAATTGCCTAAGCTGGAAAATGCCAAGGCAATAATAAGTCATGACATCATAAATGTAAAGACCAAGATAACCAGTTAAAAAAGGTCAAAGTTTTTGCCCCTGTGGAGAATGCTGAATGGAAAGTAGGGAAGGTAAAGCCTGTTTTTCTTTATAAATAAATAACTCATCTTTAAAATATAATACTATATAACAATAGAAAAAGTATTTTAATAGTACATGCATAAAAGAAAAAAAACTGTCTTCTGGGTTGTTTATTAGTAAGGACAAAAGTCTTTCTATCAATTAGTACCAATTGGTAAAGACTAATCAAATGCAATGTTTAGCACTATAGAGCAGGACACACACAAATCTTTGACTACAGATTTGCACATAGTTTGTTATGGTTTTTGAAGTTATTAATACACCAAGAAGAATTTGTTCTTTCCCAAATTCATTTATTCTCATTTTTCTGTTACTTTATGACTGCTCATTTTAGAGTGTTTTAAATATTATAATTTCTAATGCTCTTATGGCAACCAATAAACTATTTTAAATAATTTCTCATTTGTCATGTATTCATTTGTTATAAAATAGAATAGACCAGATGTCAAAATACAACTGCCTACACTTTGCTTTCACTCCACATGAACCACTTAGCCCTTGACTATATGCAGTGTATGTTGATAAGTTAATAAAAAACTTTCTCATCCCTGTAGTTTTCCACCTATCCTATTGGTAGGTAGAAAATATTACTAAATATTATCAGTATTACGTATTGGTATCAATACTACCAATCTTTGATATTATTTATCAAGACAAGCATTCATGAATCAATGAAAATTTTGCTTAATTGGATGAACCTGATTTAGTATAAGTAGAAAACCAAATTCATATGATTTTACTAATTTACACTAAGTTTACATGTGCTTTCAATAACAGAGAACAATTCTTATTTAAATAAATAGGAAAAAAACCAACTCACCTTTTTGTACTCATCTGTTCTCTTAACTTACTGTACATTTCCAGCACTGCATTAAAGAAATGTAACATTTTAGCTTTTAAGATGAAATAACAAATTTTGAGAAATTAAAATAAAGCAGGCAAAAATATACTACAAAATTCATCAGTGTTCTCTATAGTTTGAATCAGGCTGATACTTTGAAATAAAATGTTGTGATTCAACTAATGAAAATACTTTAATTTGCACATACACTGACCATTTTATATATATATAAATATATTATATATAATATATACAAAATTTATACTTACACATATTATATATTTATATATAATTATATATATATTTATATATATAAACTGGAATACTTTATATGTTGATACCTATAACTGAGACATGAATTTAGTAATAATTTTTCTATTCAGAAATTGCTAATATCTGTTCCCTGAAATTGAATTATAAATTTAGACTTTAGCAGAGGGAGAAAACTGTGTGACAGTGAGATTCATTAACTTTGGCCCAACATATCAAATAAAATAACACAACTGTGTTAAATTAACTATACACAAAAATTTACACCAAAACTATAAAGAAAAACATCAAATGCTTATAGCATACAGTAAACTCTAGTAGAGTTAAAAAATAAACATAGCAAAGCATATTTATTTATTTCATCCTTTGTACAGAGGTCCAGTAATGCAGTGATTCAATAAAATTGTCTTAAGCTTCTGCAAAATAATGTACTGTCACCAAAAGGATTTAATGCAACTATCAACTATGTAGATTACTGTTCATCCTTAGTAGAATTTCAAAGTATAAAGTGAGTGAGTAAATTATTATTGGCTCATCAAAGCAAGTCACATTTTCTTAGAGTAGAGAAACAGACAACATTTTTCCCCAATTTTCTAGTTATAGGCTACTCAAGGTTTTCAAGATTACAAATGATACTGTTTACCTTGAAAACTTTCAAACCTGCAGTGGTGCCAACAGTGAGCCAGCTCTAACTCAGTGACCGCACAGGACACCCTACGTATCTCTCCTACAGCCCTACACTGTAAAGTAATACTTCTCCCACTTTCCAACCCAAGCATTAAACACATAATCCAGAACAGATTCTGCTGTGACAAGCATAAACTTTTCTTAAAGTCTCTTGTTTTATCTCAATAATTCATGGAAATTTCACATCTACTTCATTATTTCCATATAAAAAATTATGCTTTCCTCAAAAACATTCAAGAAAAACTGCTACATCAGGAAAGGGCATTGTTTATACTGTGAATTTTTATGCACTCTCATACTCCTCTGAATCTAATAAGGAGTTAGACAATTGTACAATAATGAGTGACTTGTCTTTACTCACATTAGATTGTGGAATCTTTCAAAAGCTGGGACTATGTACTTTTTAACTTTATAGTTCCAATACTGACCATAACCCCTGACACATGCATAAAAACTATGAGCAGCTAATTAGACTGACGAACACAGTAAAGGAGGTAGTTCTGGACATAACTATTACAATCATAACATTTACATGTACAAAGAGCTGCTGTCCAGTCATGAAAGCAAAAAAGTAGCAACAATAGAAACTTAACCTCTACTTTCCTTTACTTCTCTATTTCAAATAGCCACCTAGGAGAGTAAGGTGAGTTCAGCACTTAATCATTCTACTAATACCCAACTTTTAGGATGATTACCTAAAATAATAAAGAACAGAGCATTCAAATTCAGAAACTGTCTTGGTGACTATTATAATCTGATAATGGCAAAGATATTACTAAACATCTTTAAGAAAGCAGGTTCCACCAAAGTGTAAATAAGGACCAAAATGTATATTAGTTATTGTGAAAGAGGAAGAAAATGTTCAACTGGGAAGGGGAACAAGAGAGGGGGGAGGAGGAAAGGAAAGAAGGGAAAAGAAAAAAAGAACTGAAGGAAAAATGGAAACAAAGCTTTTGTAAACGGGAAGAGGGAAGGGGTTAATGGGAGGGGGGATGGGGAAAAAAGACTCAAGTTATATCATGTACAGGCACAAATTCTCTACGATGAATGTGATCATTATGTGTATCTAAAATGTATCAGTACAATCTGATTGAAGAAAAAAAGAAAGAAAAAAGGTTCCTCAACCCTGAAGCCTAATAAATGGGCATTTTCTTTACTTAGGGTTAATAGGCAAATATGCTTGGTCCATTAGAGATTAAACTGAGTAGACCTTCACTAATTCTTAAAAAGAATGCATATGCATAAGTGAGAAAATAATGTAACGATATAATTATAAAACAAATTTGCATTATAAAATAATACATGTATGATATTATATAAGTTATATAATATATAGAATTCTAATATAATGTTTTAGTCAATAAAATCTGCTGAGAGATTCATATATATAATATAGTCACTCATATTCTGAGCTAAATTTATATCATTGTTACACAAAATATTCTATTCTCTTGGATATGGAGATTTAGGTTCCTTCTTAAAAAAGAAAAATAAGATAGAACATGAGATGGATTTGGCCTACAATGTTTTTTTAAAATGACATATACCTGCTTCATTCTGTTTGAACAAGATATATCCAACTTAAAGTATATTAAGTCCAGATAAAGAAAATACTGGTTAGTTTCTCCAATACATCCGAGCCATAACAGAGAGACCAGAAACAAAGTCTTTCCAAAATATAGGAGGAAAGGCAAGAAGGGAAAAGGCCTAGCACTGTTGGCATTTTCTTACCTTAGCAGCAAAATGAGATTGTGAGCAAAGCAAAACCAACCTGTTAAATGACAAACAGAAAACAGTGGAAAACTATAGAGGTAAGAAATCAGGCACACGGTAAGAGCTAGAAAACTTAGTCAAAAGACGCTCTCCCCACGCAAAGTATTCTAAGGGAGAAAGGAAACGGGCAAAAGGGGCAGGAGGGCTCCCACGGCACACGAGGCAAAGAGGAAATGGAAAGGTAGAGGTTTTCCGAAGGACTGATGTAACAGATAACCAAAGAAAATCATGGAAATTCAGGGAACAGAATGAACAGTAAAAGTAATGATGGGCTTTTTTAGGCAGCAATCACCAATAATCCAAATTCCCACAATAAGGAATGACTAAGTGCTACTATTAAATTATAATTTCATCAAACCATACATGATGTATATGACAGACAAGTTTACCTTACCTGGAAGACATAACTGCAATTTTTCGACTACAGTTGTAATATTCCTCTGCTGAATTCTACATCGAATAATATCTTCTGTTTGTATTATCACCTTAGAAAAGAAGAAACGTTCGTATTTTTAAACAAACAGCTAAATAGTGTCCACACATTGATTCTATAAAAAATGCATCATTTTCTTACCTCTTTCCCAGCATCTTGAAATCTTTGGTTTGTATCAGTAACTTGCACCTTAAAAATAATTTCACCTTAGTTAGACAAATATGCATAAAACTGTCCTGATGTAACTGCTCACCCTTGTAATCAGATCATGCTTCATGAGAAACTTAGAACAAAGAAATGCAAATTCAAATTAACTCTACAGCTTGAACTTGAACCTTTGATTGAAAAAGGCTTTTGTTAACTTCAATTACTTATGACAGTTCTTTTTAACAGATTCTGTGGCAAACTTCTCAAATTTACTCAGGATTTTTGAACTTTACTTGCTTCTCTAAGTCTGTCAAACAATTCAAATCACTGACCCAATTGACCACTGGTCCCTTTTTGATAACTTCAATGAGGTCTATGTGCTATTCATTGTCTGTAGGAAATGGTGATTGCATTTTATGGTAATTAAACATTCATACTTTGCTGAATGCAAACACTGGGTGGTTGATTAACATCAAACACAGAACTCTCAATCCACAGCAACATTTTAATGCTGCAGGTGCAGGCAAAGCTCAACCTCAAATTTTCCCACATATTAAGTGATTCATTAGGTCATCATAGTAAGGAAGCACATTCTGGTTTATTAAAAATCTCATTAATTCCTGAACAAAGATGTTCAGTGACCTCATTGATGCTGTGTTTGGCCTCTTGTTATCTGAATATCCTTTATATAATAGTTTTCTAATCATAACCTTTGAATTCTGTCTGCTAAGCACTCTAAATGCAAAAAAAGATAAATAGGTCCATTTTCACAACTAAATATTTTCTATTTTAACTAAACAAAATCCACAACTCTTTTAATGAAGGATGTTTCTACTGTTCTACAGAAAATGCAGGTCAGCTTTAAAATTATACATTGCTATTAAACTTTAAAATGTCAATATAATTAAGTAACTTTGAGAACAAAATCATTTATAGTAAGTTTTTAAATGATTTTGAAAGATTGTGCTTTATCAACATCATACTATCACTTAAAACATTCTAAAACTGCAAATCACATCTTTTATTTGTATACATGTTTTGCGTTCACTTTCCTGCATGGAAAGAAATCCTATTAAGTTATCACATTACTTGCTTTAGAAATAAAGATTACTCCTGTCATTTGCAAGACAACTGTGTTAACAGAGCATAAAGAGCACTCCCAAATATATATACTAATTCATTTCTTGAAAGCACATTTAATAATGACATATATGTGTACTATAATGGTTGAGTGATTGAATGAGAACAAAAGCAAACAGGTTTTTAACATATTTCCTACCTTCAGTTTTTTTGCATCTGTCCTTACTTTAAGGAGTTCTGTAATCGCATCTACAAAACCCTGATGATGAAAATTACACATCTTTTCAATTTCCTTGTCATGATTACGGATACAAGCATCTAACTTTTCCATGAACTTCTTGTGCGCATTTGGCTGGTCATCATACACAGACCTGCATGTATGTAAGAAAACTAAAATTAACTTCCCAGTTCGCCAAAATTTATTCTCTTTTAAGCCTATCTCTGCAACAACTAGAGATTAAATCTCTAAACAAATAAATGGGTCGGACAGTTATTACCTTTAGTAGAAATAATTTGCGTAAAAACATTTAATTTCTTTTTGGACCTGTTAATGCTGAAAGAGGAGAAGCCCTATAGATAAATCACTACATATCCAGAAATAAGGTCTGAGGCTAAGAAGATGTGGGTCAAATATGTCTTTAACATAATAAAGCTCAAAAAAGTCACAACATGAATGAATAAGGAATGAATAAACAAACTCGTAACTTCTGTAGCATTTACTATGTGTCAGGTCATGTTCTAAGTATTTTATCAATATAATAATTTAATCCTCACAGTCAGCCAATAAAGTATTATCATTACTCTTGTTTTTAAAGATGTGTTACATAGTATCTAACTACCATAGTAAATTATACAGGTCAAGAGTGCTATCTAGGTCAAGAATCCCGGCAGTATGGCTCCAGCTTTCATATTTTCAAATACAGTGTTATACTGAAGTCACCACAATGTTCTATAAACATCTCAGGTTACACTGTCTCCATATATGGGGCACCCCACACTTGTTCACAGCACAACACAGCAATAACCTTGTCCCTTGCTTCTGGGATTGAAGCCCTTAGAATACTCTGCCTAATAATTGTCTTTGTTTATTTGGAGGACTTAACAGTATCATTTATAGTGGGGACTTTGGGCTGATAGCTTTCAAGGGTCTAAAGACTAAGTAACATACGCAGGCAGTCAAATATACATAGGCAGTTGGTCATGTCCACATGACCATATCCACGTAAAGACCCCAGACGTCATGGCATGAGGGAACTTCCCTGATTAGCCGTACGTCATTGCTGGGAAAAGTACTATCCATAAAATTCCACTGGAAAAAGACAACTGAAAGCTCATACTTCAAATTCTCCTTGCCCTGTCTGCCTTTTCCTTTGTTAATTTTAATCTACATTCTTTTGCTGTAGCAAATAGAAACTGTAAGTATAACTGCTATATTCTCTAAGTCATTCACACAAAAATTTTAACCTGAGAGTGATCCTATTCAAAGTATACCCCCTCCCATCTGTTACTGCTCATTATTTCATTTTCAGTGAAAGTTCCGTTTTCTTCAACAGGACTTTGCTGATCTTTTCTGTGCCAAGTAATCTCATCTGCAGGAAAGGTAAACGTACAGTCCTTACAGTTACTCTAACATATAGTCATATATTACTGTGCACTGTAATTTAGATGGGGTGTGTGTGAGAGAGAAACAGAGACAGAGACGGAGACCGAGACAGAGACAAGAGAGAGATTTTGTTTTCGCAAATAGACCATAAGCTTCTTGAGGTCTGCCTCCACATCTTAGATTTTAATAAGTACTTACTATAATACTAGAAACAGCAATGTAGAGTAGTAATTACTGAGAACATAGGCTCCTTAAGAGCTAGAATGGGACTCTAAACTTCGACTCCTCTTTTCCATTTATAGAATACTACTCTCTTAATCTCATCTTGATTTATACCTTCAAATTCCATAAACACAGTAACATCTTCCAAACATGTATGTCCGGTCTTGACCTCTCTGCCAACTTTAAACTCATATCTCTCCAAATAGATGTCAATAAGCATCTCTGATATGTTTCAAAATCAATTCCCAAACTCTTTCCGCAACACTTGCTCTTCCCATAGTCTTCTTCATAAAAGCAAACTGTGTTCTTCTAGGTTGCTCAGGCAAAAACCTTGAAATCATCCCTGACTATTCTTTCTCTCATCCTCTATCCCCAACTTAGCAAACCTAACCACATCTGACCACCTCCACAGTCACTGCCCTGGACTCTGCAAACATGTCTTGCCTACATTACTGCCAGTGACTTTATACCTGGTGTCCCTGATTGTACTCTTACTTCCTTCCCTTTCAGTATGTCCTCAACACAGCAGACAGATGTCTAATAGGAATTAATCCTATTAAAACAGAAAGTCCTATATTTCCTTTGCTCAAAACCATTTTTCTTCTTATTAACCAATAAGGCCATACATAATTTTGCTGCATGTTACCTCACTGGCCTCACTTCTAACTGTTCATTTTCTTACTATACGCCAGCAACACTAGCTTTCTCATAGTTTATTAAACACACCAGGCACAATCCTATCCTAACGTTTACAAATGCTGTTTTTTCTGCATGGATCACAGAGGCCCTGTCTGACTACAGCATCTACATTACACACACACACACACACACACACACACACACACATTCCCATCTGCTTTATTTCTTATTTTTATTTTCTAAATTTAAAAAATTACGGTATCATTTTTATCAATATATAAAATACACCACCTCACACTTATTTCCAATCTCTTTTCCCCCACTGGAATGTAAGCTGCATGAAGATACATGGTTTTGTATAGTCTGTTCCCTGTTTCAGGCCATGAAGATAGATTCTTGTCTGTTTTATTCCCTCTTCAATCCCTAGCTCTAGCAGAGTGTCTAAAATACAGCAGGTGCTCTATAAATAACTGTATCTAGCTGTCCCCCCAAAGCCTCATGCAGCCATGGGGGGGGGGCTTTTCAGAGGTGGCTGAAACTAACATTACACTTTTCACAGTATAATGCTAGGGTTAAGGGTGGATAGATACTAAATTACTCTACTGATGCGTTTGGCACTACCTTAATCCTGGTAACCTGGATACAACGTAAGGGACAGAAAAGAAGCTTGTATTATTTTTTGTTGCTTTGCTACCTTGTGCCCACCATGAACTGTTTCTCCTCTGCATGCCTGTCTGCTGTGCCACCCTGCCTTGGAGCCAGCCAATTATAGACTGAAACCTGTACAAACTGAGCTAAATAAACCTTTCCTCCCTTGAGGGTGTTGGGTATTTTGTCTCAGCAACTAGAAAAGTAACTAAGACAGATGGAATCAACAAAGGTACTAATAACTATTCAACTTCAGATAAGGCACCTGACTTTTAAAAATATTAATTCTGGGCTAGGGATATTGCATAGTGGCATAGCACCTGCCTGGCAAGCACAAGGTACTGAATTCAATTCCTGGTACACACACACAAAAACTAAAATTCCATCTAAAAATATCAATTTTCTCAACCACAAGAAAGTATAATATTAACTTTCTTAATCACAGCAGTGAATAAGTAAAACTTGCAGTTAAAAACACAGTACCATTGGGCTAGAGATGTAGCTCAGCTGTACAGCACTTGCCTAGCATGCACAAGGCTCACTGCCCAGCACCACAAAAACAAAAAGTAAATCAAGACAAAAAGCCATGGTGACACACACCTATAATCACAGCACTAAGGAAGCTGAAGGAGAAGTTCAAGGCCCGGCTGGGCTACATACTAAGACTGTGTCTCAAAAAAAAAAAAAAAAAAAAAA
>PVLD010007489.1:0-48411 GCA_004027595.1 Dinomys branickii | reverse complement strand
AAATTCTAATAAAAAATCACAAAACTGGGCTGGGGATATAGCTCAGTGGAATAAGCGCTTGCCTAGCAAGCGCAGGGTCCTGAGTTCGATCCCCAGTACCGCAAAAAAAAAAAAAAAATCACAAAACTAAAAAAGATATTTCAATGTCTTTATTATGATTAGAAAGACAATATTGTTATGATGTTAGTCCTTCCCAACTTATCTACAGATTCAATGCAATGCCAATTAAATTCCCAGCAAGCTATTTTGTAATACCAGTAAACAGATTCTTTAAGTTTCTACTATATAAAAGACACTGGCAAGAGAATAAAATGAGGAGCTACTGAGCTGCTGACTGAGAGAAAATGTTTTCTTTTCTTTTTTTGATACCAGGAATCAAACTCACAACCTCACGCTTGCCAGGCAGGCGCTGTGCCACTGAGGTATGTACCCGGCCCCAAATATTTTCAAACATCTGACAGAAGATTGCTATGTGAAAAAAAAAAAAGATTGCTATGTAAAATATACAAAGAACTCTTTATTTTTATATAATTAATAAATTTAACTGAGGAACTCTTAAAACGGAAACAAAATAACTAGCTGAAGTATTTCATGGCTTCTCTTATATGGGAAACCCGAAGTATAAATAAAGAGCGAAATAAAAGATAACAGGAAACAGGGAGGTAGACATTTTATAAATGAGAAGGGAACCAGGAGAGGGGGTGAAAGATTTTAAAAAGAATTAAGATACGCAGATGTACCAACTTCCCACAATGAATGTAATCATTATCTACTATAAACATATACTCATAAATTTTTTTCAAATAAAAATAATAACACACAAGTAAACAAGAGGAATAATAGTTCTTTCCCAAAAGTCTATTTTGTTTTAAAAAGTTCTCAAGGTCCAACATTTTAATATCTTTTCTAATTTATTCTCCAAAGTTAAAAAAAATATTTTATAGTAATTCAAGACACTGCCAATATAACATCACAAGTGAACTCTTTTTCTACTGATGTTACAGTGGGGAAAAATTTCTCAAATATATGCAATACCCACCCTCCATAAACAAAAATCAAAGCCTGAAATGGGTGACCTATTTACATTCCATGCTTTCTGTTGTTAAAATAGAACCATAAGTCCTGACAAAAATAACATTAAGGAATTAGTACAGGATGAGGAGCCCTCACCTGAAAGTCTAAATTCTGAAATACCTGAAAAATCAAAATCTTGTGAGCACCAAGTAGAAAGTTCCACAAAATGAAACTTTGTTTTCTGCATAAAATTACTTTAAAATACCACATAAAGCCAGAATGGTGATGCACACTTGGAAGCCTAGTACCTAGGAAGGCTGAGGCAGGATGATCATATGTTTGAGACCAGCCTGGGCAATTTAATGAAACCCTGTCTCAAATAAAAATAAAAAGGATGGGGGATGTAATGCAGTGGCAAAGCATTGCTAGAATTGATCCCCAGTACCACACATACACAGATATTACATATAGTATAAAATTACCTTCAGGTATGTGTAAGAAACAAATGAATTTCCTGTTCACATTTGGGTTCCATCCCGAAGATATCTCATTACATATATATAAGCATTACAAAATTTGTTTCAAAACCTGAAGTCAGAAACACTCTGGTTCCAAGCATCTCAGAAAGGGATATTCAACCTGGACTGGGAATGTGAGAAGAATGGGTCTTCACCTATTTATCATAAAGTCTCTCCTGGCACTCTCCTGATCCATGACAGCCACTTGCTATTCCAGACATGAGTCTGAACTATTCACTCTAAAAATTGATTTTAAAAAATCACCTATCACCTACAATACATATTAATGAGCAACACACACAGAAATAAAATCATCAAGATAAATAAAAGCTCTAAACCATAGGAATAGACTGCACTTAAAGTACTGAAATATCAGACAAGGATCAGGATTCAAAATTCATCAAGTGATAGAATATTGCCCCTCGTAAGGTTCTAAAAAGTTCCTAGATCTGACTATTGCATAGCTGACTATCTCATATTTAATAGCTGTAGCAAGCATGCAAAATGGAATTAATCAGTTCCTATAGTTGATTTAATCTTCTACTCACACCAATGAAAGTAATGTTCAAAACAGTTTTAGAAATGTGCCAATAAAGCCAACACTGGGAAGAAGAAAAAAGCAAAAGCGACCCATCCCAAGAATTTCTTACCACAGTATACAAAATAAAAATTACCAGTCTTTTTTTTGATGAGATCGGCATTTAAACATAGAGATAATCTGGTGAGAGA
The DNA here is from genome assembly GCA_004027595.1 of Dinomys branickii. Classification (NCBI taxonomy): domain Eukaryota; kingdom Metazoa; phylum Chordata; class Mammalia; order Rodentia; family Dinomyidae; genus Dinomys; species Dinomys branickii. Next base: position 46,150 of record PVLD010007489.1, on the reverse strand, counting down.
GGGGAAACAGAATATGCAGAGTAGAACGGATGTGCTCTCCTGCTAAAATCCCAGTGATCTAACTGGCCATAAAGAGGAGCTTTTTTTGACTGTGGTTTCCAGCTTAATGATGGTTATGATGAAAGTAACAACAATTAATCAGTGGTTTACATGAATTATTTCATTAAATACTCAGTACAGCTTTATGACAGACACTATGTTAGCATCCCTATTTGCAAACGTAGTTTAGGAAGAAAGATTAAGACATTAAGTTTAAAGTCATTGCAGAAACGAAGCCAAGATTTAACTCCAAGTCCACCTGACTTCACATAAAGCCAGTGCTCTCAATTATGATGTTATATGGACTCTCCCATCAGCAATGGTGATAAGCAGCATGGAATGCAGAAAGGAAGTTACCAGCACAGCAACCAAACAGATCACCTTTGAAGATCAACAATTGAGAATGACTCAACAGGAAATCTCTGATGTGCACTGTTGCACCCATCAGGTAAAATCAACCAATGGACAGAATAAAAGGGGATGAGAACTGAGGCATACTAATTGCTAGACAGTATGAAACTACAAATGCAACAAATATGAAGAGGAAAACAATGAAGGTCAGAAAGCTGAGGACTCCTTATTTGTCTGACTCCACATGAAGAAACTCTGAAAAATATATTTGAATTCTGCTTTTAAATGACCCCATATTCCTTGAAATTTTTATGTGTAGCACAAGAAAGAAAATACCATTCAGTACTATTCACTCTTTGAACCCTAAGCTGGTTAATATTTATACCCACCTAACATATTAATGTGCCAGATATAACCATTCTAAATTTTTTAGCAATACATAATCTCAATGAAAATCATCTTTCTTCTCTCAAAATGCTCCTCCAAATTGCAGCTACTGGCAAATCTAATCAACTTTTCAGAAATAAATATACATGGTTTCTCTTATATGATGGACAAACTAGCTAAACATCTATAAAGTTGGCAGATTTTTCATTATCTACTAAGGCTGTACCTTAGTACTCTACATACAGATACAGATTTTAATATAAGAACATTCATCCCTTCAACGTCTTAGCACAGTAGCAGTTTGCTTCTGGCAAAATTTAATGCAAAATTTTACACACAAAAAATACAAATGCAAAATTAATCTTAAAAGAAGAGACAAATTTTAGAACTTCTTGTAAATGGAAAACGAAAATGATTTATGCCACACTAAAGCTTTTACTTACATATTTTAATTTTAGCAACTATAAATGCATGAAAACATGGCTCAAAAGCACAGATGAAATTCTTTTTAAGTACTGAAACATTTTCTACAATTTATCAAATTTTACACACCAAATCACTGAAACATGAGTTGTTATACACTATTTGATATGTAATTAAAAATAATTATCTTTCACAGATGCCTTTTTGAATTGTGTGGATAGGACTCCACCTAGTGGTAATAAAATAAACAACATTTTTAAAATTAGATTTAAATCTTTAAATTGGCTCAAAGAAAATTAATGCTTTTATCATCAAATGTCCTAACTGAATCTACTCTGATCTTTTGACATTTGCTATGTTTTTATAAATAAGATAAATGATTTAGTAATATTCCACAGTTTCAATTTTGTAAGGAACATATTTCTGATGAAAAAATAAAAATATTCACAAGGTATTACAAGAAATGAACTAATATTACTGGAAATACATTAGGACAATTTTCATTTAAAAAGCATATAATGTCCTCATACTATTTTTGGTACATTTGTCTTTCACTATATTTTCATTATAAAGAATAATTCAATCACAATATCTGAGAAAAAATAAACAGCATTTACTTCCTGAGAAATAAATGTTTTACTAAAATAATGTCTGCATTTTGAGAGAAACTGACATAATCTCTAAGTATCCAATCGTATCTTCCTCAAATTACCTATTTTTACTGGAATATATAGTTTCTTCCCTAAACAAAATAAAAATGGCTTTGCTCTGTCTGAGAATGAGCTATGTACAGGATGGACATACTGATTGCATAACCATGAAAGAGCAGGGTCAAGGATGGCTTCTGAATGGTGCGCAATGTGAAAAGATACTCAGCTCAAGTGGCTGCCATTTAAATGTTGGTCACTGGCCCTGGCAGATCTCTCTATAAGTTTTATTATGTCCATCAACTGTCTTTAAGAAAAACACTAGGAAGAAAATGGACATTCTAATATTTGAAAACTACATGAAGAAAACTTTTCAGTAATCTCTAAGCACGAAAGACACTGCGCTTTTACTTTTCTGTATTTCCACAAACCTTTATCAGAAAACTAAATTTCACTCTTATCTTTGACAAAATTCTATCAGTTACACCTGACTTCCTTTGGACACTTCTAATGTCATTTTCCACACTTTCAAACATTAGCCACATTTTTGTCCATTCCTCAAATGACATGGCAGCCTTAATTTTATACTTCTAGCAATAAAAATTGCTTTTGTATTCTTTTAAGCATTCTTTTTTCTTCTAGTCTATAGGTATTTTCGTCAATACTTCAAATGGTATATCAAGTTCAATTTCTAGTGTATCAGTCTTAATATTACTGTATATTTCTAATACAAATTTAACATTTCATATTAATGAAATTACTTATGATACTTCTTTAGCAATTTGTTGGGGGGTGCTGGGGATCGAAACCAGGGCCTTACCCATGCAAGGCAAGAGCTCTACCACTGAGCCACATCACACATTTTTTTTCATATTCTGGGTGTCAATCTTACTGGTTAACACTAAATGTTTGCTACTGATTTTCAAATATTTTTCCTGAATAGTAAAATAGCTAAACATTCTTCTCTCTCTCTCTCTCCTCACTCTCTCTCTCTCTCTTTCTCTCTCTCTGTCTCTCTCTGTCTCTCTCTCTCTTTCACATGAGCTATATCCCCAGCCCTTTATTTTATACTTTAAGACACAAGATCTCACCAAATCGTTAAGTTGCCCAGGCTCGGCTTCAACTTATTATCCACCTGCCTCAACCCAAAATTTCAGTAACAACCATGTAACAAATGACGGGCTGAAATATTACCCAAAGTGGCACATACTTACCATTTTGGGGAAGTGCTCTTTTTTTTATAAAATCATGATGTGAAATTTTTAAACAACAAATAGTAAATACATCATCTATATAAATTACACAAAAGATTTCCTCAAAGAAGCCACTCAACCTTGGAAAAATATTTCTATGACAGCAAATTAATGATATAAACTAGTAAGAAAAAAGATGATCAATATAGAAGCATTATTTCCAGTACTCTTGACACTTTTCCAACTATTTTATCAAATATAGCAAGCATGAGTAACAACTTTCCCATAACTTTCCTCAATACTTTTGTAACAAATAAGAAATTAAATAGTTCCAAAGAAGAAATACCCAAAGGCAAAAGAGGATTCTTTCCAACAATATTTATTAAGCACATTGTAAGTACATACAGAATAAAAATTGGAAATCAAGTACAGAAAATAGGCATATACACAGACAACTTTAATACAGAAGACAACTTTTCCCTTAAATCATTAAAACTTATCTACACTGACCCTAAGTCTTTAAGGAAGCAGAAGTAAATAAAGTAGTTTTATAACACAGGTTCAAAACTCTTTGACACATCTTACACTGAGAGGTGAGGTTGTTAACTTCTTTGAATTTGAGCAAGCTCAAAACTACTTTAACCAATGGATCATGACAAAACTAATAAATACATGACTCCAGAGGCCACACAACATCTAACTTGGCCACTTTAGATATTTTGGGGAAAGCCATCTACCACGTAAGAAATCTGGCTATCCTAAAAATCTGGAGAGGCTGTGTAAGAGCGCACAGTAACAGGCACAGCTGCCTGCAACGTGAATGAGCCATTGCAGCTATCTCGTCAAGCTGAACCTTCAGGTGACTTAAATCCTGGCAAATACCTGACAGCAACCAGTACCTGCCTATAGCTATGCTATAGTTATATCTTAACTGACTCCAAAAGATGAGTATGTTGGAGGTTTGGTCCCCAGAGAAGTACTATTGGTAGGTGATGAAACCTTTCCAATTGATCTTTTCTGAATTCCTGATAAAGGTTTCCAAATACAATAAAATTATGTGGATATTTGCATAAAATATTTAAAATAGTATTACATTAAAATCTTGTCGAGGGTATTTCTTTTTTCTGTACTATTTTTTTCCTTTTGGTAATAATTCCTTATCATATCATCCTAAATTCCCTTTTCCATCCCAAGGGGATTTGTTTCTCCTATTATACGTATGTCTCAATATTAATCTTAAACTTCTTCAAGCTTCAGGGTTAGGACAATTTCATTAGGATAATTTCATGAATAGGCATACTAAATAACTTTTCCAATACCTGGAATTTTCCCAGCTCTTTTACATAAAATCTGTGCTATACTTTTATTTTTTATTCAGTGCATAAGTGCTATGAAAACATACACAAAGAACTGAAAATCTTAGTATAAGGAATGGGAGGTGGGGAGGTACCTCAGTGGCACAAGTGCCTGCCTGGAAAGCTCTAGGTCCTGAGTTTGATTTCCGATACCAAAAAAATAAACACTAATGTAAGGAACAATTAACGATTAGTTGTTTAATCAATCTTGCATGTCTATTTGCATTATCCTGAACATACACTTTGAAGTTATCAATGTGTAATACTGTTAATCCCCTGCCACCTTATCTGTAATTCAGTTTTTGTACTGTTCTTGTGCTACTTTGTGTCTGTTTGCTAATATTTTTTGTTCTTTTACTTTTAAAATAAAAAAATTAATTAATAATTAAATTTAATTTAAAATTTTTTTTAAAAACACAAAAAGAGACAAGGAGAATATCAGGAATGGTTCACTAGAGGGCACCCTTCACCGAAAAGTATCCTCTAAAACTAAATCTAGTACTACACCAGAACACTTAAAACTTCATATTCAACCTCATTAAAACCTATGTACCAAAATCAACACCTGTGCACCGATGAAATAAAAATAAAAATCATATTCATATTTCTACCTTTTTTGAAGCTATTTTATCTTGTTACCTATTGCTTTAATATAGTGATTTAAATAGCTGAACAGAACCACAAATACCACAAAAATTCAATTCCAGACTCTTGTAAGTAGTATGGACAGTATGGCATAGAACAAAGTGTTATATATTACATACTGCCTGAGATAGAGTATGTATTCACTGATTTAAAGAATACACACAAGTATAACTTTACTGAAGAACATCTTAAGAGTTTGAATTTAAAATAAATATATAAAAATATACACATTTATTATACTGAAAACTGATGGTAAATTAGCACTGATACATTAAAATTTAAAAGGAACTGAACATCAAATACAAACAAAAAGTCTTTTTCTCATCTTCAACAGCATTAGAACACCTAAAACAGATGATGACTTCTATGATTTGTTCATGGTAGATGTCATAGGAGCATAATGCTAAAATAATGCTGTATGAAAAAATAATCTAAAATTTCTAACTGATACGTGAGATTTTTAACCTTAGCAACTATATAATAACATCATTTTATGGGAAAAATAACATTTAAAAATTAATTTCTGAAGGTCCTAGAAAAAAGCATCATTGTTTAAAGTATATTCTGAAGTGAAAACAAGAAGTTTCCCAAATTGCAGAAAATATTAAAAATGAAAGCCAGGGATGAGTATCTACCGCAGTTGGTAGGGTGCTTGACCAAATGCACAAGTCCTTGGTTCAATCACCGGAACTGCTCCCCACGAAAGAAAACACCAGATGAAGAGGTTTTTAATTTGAATTTTGGATGAAAGAATCCCTCATCCTGAAAAATGTTACCTATTAATATACCATATATATTATATAAATACATGTGTATATTTACAGGTATTATTGATAGGTATATGCAAATTTCGACTTTTTAAAAAAAGATATCAAGTTATAAACTTCTATTACAAATTTAAAATTAAGTTCTTATACATCTTAATTTGTCCAGGAAAGAAACCATTTTAAAAATCTTCAAAGGTGTATTGGAAAAGTGATGCTTGTTTCAAAAATATGTTTATCATAACCAAAAACACATCCAGGGGCCCTCCCTGCCAAACACATCCTAGACTGCAATGAAGAGGATAAAGAAAATTGAAGAGACGAGACCCAAGATCAGCAGTCATTTCAATATTGGTACAATGGCATCTTCAATTTCCAATGGAAAAAACACTCAGAAAATCCTAAACCAGTGGTGGCAAACCAATGGCAGATGTGCCACAGCAGGTTGTTATGTATCACTGAAAGCTCTGAAGGGTTTACCATCAGTGTCCTAAACTGTACAATGGCAGAGCCAAAAGTAGCCAATCCACCAGCTAAAAATCTGTCCTCTCCGAAGGCTAAGTAAGGCAGAGGTGGGTAAATCCTGGCTTGCTCTCTCTGCCACCATCCAATTTAGACACCCAATAGGAAGAAATGAATATGAAATTGCAGCAATAAGAAATAAAGACCTTAGGTGCCTGCTTTTTGCATCTACTAACCAGACTAACCTACTTGTACTACCTATATACAGCAAAAATTTTTAATTATTTTTACCTAAAAATGTTGACAAAATATGTATTTTTAAATTAACAATTTTATGATGTTTGTCAAAAGACAAAGAATTTACCAAGTAAGTATATTCAAAAGTATTAAGAAAAACAAAACCTTTTGGCGAGAACCACCATCTTCCAGTAATTTGCCAAAATGATGAACACAACGGGAAAGAGGAGAGGAACCCAGTATATGTTCTCTAGGCCTTTTAGAAAACATGAGATGTTCCTTCGGTCACATATGTGTGAATCTACAAAAAGGGTGATATTGTAGACATCAAGGGAACGGGTACTGTGCAAAATGGAATGCCACACAAGTATTACCATGGCAAAACAGGAAGAGTCTACAATGTTACCCAGCATGCTGTTGGCACTTTTGTAAACAAGCTAGTTAAGGGCAAGATACTTGCCAAGAGGATTAATGTGCATATTGAGCATATTAAGCACTCAAAGGGTAGAGATATCATCCTGAAAAGCGTCAAGGAAAATGATCAGAAAAAGGAAGCCAAACAGAAAGGTACCTGGGTTCAACTGAAGCACCAGCCCGCCCCGCCCAGAGAAGCGCACTTTGTGAGAACCAATGGGAAGGAGCCTGAGTCGTTCGCACCTGCTCTCTATGAATTCACGGCTGGAATTGGAGCTATGCCATTCAGCACCTAATTGCCGCTACGTGTTCTAGGCTCTACTGAAACAGAAAAAACATTCTGTGTCATAAGGATTGTTTGGTTTTTTGCCTCACTGTAATTCCTGCCTAGTCACTATGGCAATCAACCAATATGGTGCTAGTGGTCATGTGTTGTGCTCAGCCAGTATGGCGCCAAGTCAATATGGCGCTGACCTTGATATGGCGCCAGCCTTTAAAGGTCATACGCTAAGCACCACCCTTCTTCCCCTGAGTCAAATTACAACTTACTTCCCTGTTTGTAATATCCTGTTTCCCTTTCCCACACTCCCGCCCAATCCTGGTCCGCCATGTCAGGTGGTCTGCCTCCTGATCCCCGCCTCCCGCCTGGGCCTATTTAACCGGGGATCCTGTGACACGCCCTCGGAAGTTTCACGTTGCCTTTCTTCCCTCTACTGTGGTCTTCCCTGCACCCACAATAAAGGCGTATTTTATATTTTTGCTTTACTTCTCTCTCCACGCTGGAAAAAACCTATCAAGGATTGTTTTCTTAATTGAACAAGTGTTTGGTACATTTACCTCAGAAACAAGTATCTGGAGCAGATTTTCACCAAACCTAGTTAATTGTGTCAGGTCTTTACTCTTCAGTGTTTTTCTTGCAGAAAGGTATTGCTGAGGTATTGTATAGCTGTATACTCAGATGGCCTAATATTTATGAAATATTTATATTGGCTTGAAGATCCTGTAGATCACCATGGGGAAAAGATGTAGCAAAATAAATGGAAGTCATTGCAGTTAAATAGAAGTCCATTTCAGTTTAAAAAAATAAAAATAAAAAGGAAAACAGAAACATGAGTCATCCTGATAAAAGGCTGATCCCAACTTCAGTACTGATCTGTTGGTCATTTCATAGCTTTATAGAACAGTAGAAAAAAGCCAGTAGAGAAGAGTAATTCTGAGCCCACTCAAAAAGCAGAATATAAACAACATAACAAAAAGTAAAAATAATCTTATATCTGTACTAGTCCTTTGTAATCTATAAGACAATTCTGTACCTACTGTATCACTGTTTATTCCCAAATAAGGAAATTCATAGGTCAACAGATTTTCAACCTCACAGAGGAAAGAAATGAGGATAAGATGTTAAAGGATTTGTTTAACACCATGTAGCTACTAAAATGCCAAAACCAAGTATACAAGTCATTGACTCTCTTATTAAGAATGATTAAAGAATACTGCAGGAAAAAAAAAGGTAAAAGAGGCTCACTGCAAAACTTACCAAACATTCAATTGCTGAAATTTTTTTCCTTAAATACATCAGCACTATGTTCACTGTTCATTTAAATGGTATCCTTCTTACTACTAAAACAATGCTCAACTAATGAAATCGCTCTAAATAAAATGTGTGTATAGCAAAGTGGACACAAAAATAAGAATGAAAAAGGAATATAAGGAATTGTGGTACTATTTTTTTTTTTTTTGCCATTTAGAAATAAAAAAAGGATATTGAAGTCTTAAATGTTCAGTGGTTTTTCTTGCACCAAACAGCCTCCTCTCCAAAAATTAAATAAACTAGAGGATGACCTTACTAAAGCTGCTGGAGGCTATGAACCTACACCATTGTATTCTGAGTTTATTTCAGGAGCTGAACCTCTTCTTACCTGGCATAGGTTTCACGTATAGGATCCTCTCTCCATAAGTCTGGTCTTATTCCTTGCTGCTCCCAACCTCAAGTTAGCAAAACCTTTTCTTTTTTTTTTTATTAAATTTTAACATTTCTGACATTGCAGTTTTAGTTATCTGAAGGCAAAGCATGTGATCAGGAACAAGTAGACTCTGGAGTCATATGGCTGACGTCTATTTAATTCCACCAATTATGCAATGACTGCAGCAAATGACCTAAATGATCTCTATATCAATTTCCTCATCTGCAAATGGGTATACTAATAACCCCTCATTTACTTCTTGTGAAAATTAAATGAAATAATATATTTAAATATTTAAAACAATAGCACATACAAAATATTCAATAGGTATTAATTATTCCAATTATTACCTAGGTCATCGCTTTTATCTCAGGAACAAAGATCTTAACTACAGAAGTTAATTTATATACTTATCCCTAGAATTAAAAAAAGAACTACTTGAATTTCAACATGAGGAAATAACTAAACTCATACATACTCTGCCATGTGACTCAACCTACAAAAATAAGCCTTATAGAGTGCTTAGAGTGCTTGTAAAAACATTGTATTAAGTATTATGCCATATTAAATTTAAAAACATACACATATAAACTCCCAGGAAAACCTATAAATATGCACACTAAATATTAATCCAGTATTTTTAAGTTTGCTTTTTTGCAGGAATAAAACCCAGAGCCTCACATATACCAGGCAAGCGCTCTACCACTGAGCTATGTTCCCAGCCCCCGAGTATGAGTTTTAAGTGATAAATATGTAAATATGAAAATTTTCAATCATTTACAGTCCAATCATTTAAATACAAGATGACCAAAACTTGCATTTGAATTTAACTTTGTAATATAACAAATATAAAAACTTTATCAAATTCACTAATTTTTCTGTGTACGATGTATCTTAAAACATTCAATATACAACTGTCTTGGTTACTTTTCTCTCGTTGCTGAGACAAAATACTCAAAGCCCAAAATGAAGGAAAGGTTTATTTAGCTTACAGTTTGTGGAGGTTTCAGTCCATACTTGGCTGGTTCAGAGGCAGAGCGGCTCAAGGCAGAGGGCAAACTGTTCAGAGCAGCAGAGCACAGCAAAAACCACAAGCAAAAGGGGGGAATGGCTGCAAGCAGCCTCCTTTTCTTCCCTACATTGTAAACAACCTACCCCCACCCAGGGGGTGTGTAGCTCTCACACAATCTTCATGCCCTCCTCTTCCACAGGCTCAGGATGTTTACAAAGTAAGCACCCCAGCTTCCTCCTGAGTCACTCAGCTAAACCTCTAGATTCCCCAAGTTGACACAATGTATCAACCATAACATTCCGCCCCTTTTGCTTGTGGTTTTTGCTGTGCTCTGCTGCCCTGAACAGTTTGCCCTCTGCCATGTGCCACTCTGCCTCAGAACCAGCCAAATATGGACTGAAACCTCCACAAACTGTAAGCTAAATAAACCTTTCCTTCATTTTGGGTGTTGGGTATTTTGTCTCAGCAATGAGAGAAAAGTAACCAAGACATAAGGCTTCTGGGATCACCAGTAGTCACTGGGTGTCTTCAAGTTTGAGCTGCACCTCGCATAGAGTGGTTGGCTCAGGGAGAAAACGTCGCTTGCCTCCTCGTCCTTCTTGAGCTCTCTTTGCTGTCCTTGTGGGCTTGTTTTTCACATCAGATCCTTGCTGGATTCCAGGGACACACTTCCCTCCTTCTCCTCCTCACACTGCTATATTCCAATGCCTGGATATCAATTCTCAGAGAGTTTCTCCACTGTTCACCACTCTGCTGTCTTCCTGGAAGTCTGATGCCAAGGGCCTGGAGAGTACTGTTAACAGTTTTTTGAGGGTGTTATAAGGCCAGAATGGCCACCCAGAGCTGGATGTGGAAGAGTGCAGAAGATCTGTCTGCACACTGTAGAACTGAAGGATCTGGTGGAATGCCTGGAGCTCACTGTGGTGTTCTGTGCAAATCCATGTCAGGAGGCCAATGGGTCTGCAAGAGAAGGCTGAGGGATCTGCACCAGAAACTCTAGTATGCTCTTAAAACTTTATTTTATATTGTTATTCACAAATAAAATTGGTCTGTAGTTTTGTTTTTTGGCGCAGGCCTTTTCTGATCTTTGAATCAATGTTATGTTCATTTCATTAAACAACATCGGAAACTTTTCTTCCTTTACTGTGTTTTGCATAATAGCACTGGTATTTTTTGATCTTCAAGGATTTCTTAGAATTATCTATGTGAAAATCAGCTATTTTGATGCTTTGCATGGAGATGTCTTCTAACTCCTTTCTGTGTTTCTTCTGTGATAATTTAAGATTTCTATCTCTAGTTAGTCAATGAGTTGCATTCTTTTGAAAAATTACCCATTTTTTAAGTCCCCCTGCAAGACATTTGGGTACAGAAATACAATGTAATAGAATTATATAATCTCTCTTTTTATTTTAAAGATAAAAGAATGAAAACAATTAAACACACATACATTTAGAAAATAACACAAAACAATACAGAATTTCAGACAAGTTGATAGGAAATTAACAATGGTTGTTGTAGTACATACTGATATCTTCAAATTGGATACTCAGATAAACAAATATAGACATGTAAGATTGACCAAACACTTAAACATTAACTGTTTCTTTCAGTAGAGCAATAAAAAGCCAGTAGTACTACTATGTTAGCTATCCTATGTATACATTGTACATATTTTTCCCTGTCTTTCTTTTCTCTTTTCCCTCATCCTGGTTGTTCTTTCTTTTTGAGCAGTTTCCTTTCATTTCACAATGTCTATTGTACCTCCTACATTTTATTCACTCTTTCAAGGTTCTTACACTAGTGAGACAATAAGGTGTTTACACATGCGGGTCTGATTTATTTCACTTATGAGTATGGTCTCTAGTTGTGTCTATTTACCTATAAAAGCCTCAAGATTATCTTCCTTTATAGCTGAGTAATATTCCATTATGTAAAAATAGCACAACTTTTTTATCCATTCCTCAGTTGATGGGCATTTGGGTTGCTTCCACAATTTAGCTATTACAAATTGTGCTGCTATAAATGTGGGTGCATGTCTATCGCTGTGATATGATGTTTTCAGTTCTGGGAAAATACTAAGAAGGGGACTAGCTGGATTGAATGGGACCTCTAGTCCTAGTTTACTGAGGAATCTCCGAACTGATTTCCACAGTGCTTGTACCAGTCTACATTCCCACCAGCCATTCCCACCAGCAGTGTGATAGGGTTCCTTTTTCTCCTCAGCCTTGCCAGCATTGTTATTGGTTAATTTCTTAATGATAGCCATTTTTTCTGGGGTGGGATGGAATCTCAGTGTTGTTTTAATTTGCATTACTCAAATGACTAATGATGTTGAACATTTTCTCATGTATTTATTTGCCATTTGGATTTCTTTATCTGAGAAGTGTGTATTCATCTCAGATACCCATTTTTGTATTGGGTCTTTGGATTTTGCGGGGCTGTTTTTAAATTCTTTTTATGTTCTAGATAGAAGTCCTTTGTCTGAGGGACAAAGACTAGAATTTTTTCCCAATTTGTGGTTTTCTTTTTACTGTGTTGGTGATTTCTTTAGATGTGCAAAAGCTTTTCAGTAAGATGAGATCCCAGTTGTGGATTCTTTGAAGTTATTTCCTGTCCAGTTTGGCTTTTGTTCATGAACTCTCTGCTTACCCCTGTGTCTTCAAGATTTTTACCTACTCTCTCTTCCAGTAGATTTAGTATTTTTGTTCTAGTATTTAGATCTGTGATCCATTTTGACTTGAGTTTTATGCATGGTGGTGGACATGAATCTAGTTTCAGTCTTCACCATGTGATGAGCCAGTTTTTCCAGCACCATTTATTAAAGAGGCCATCTTTGTTCCAGTGAACTTGTTTGGCCCCTTTGTCAAAGATAAGGTGGCTGAGTGTGTTTCTGGTTGTGGCTGCATCTTCCAGTCTATTCCATTGATCCTCAGGTCTGTTTTTTTTGCCAGTACCATATTGATTTTCATCACAGTAGCTTTGTAGTATAATTTGAAGTCAGGGATTGTGATGCCTATTACCTTTCCTTTGTTTCCCAGGATTGTTTTTATTATTCTGGGTCTCTTCTGGTTCCAGATGAATTTTAGAAAAGTTTTCTCTAGATATGTGAGGTATTCTAATGGCATTTTAATTGGAATTGTCTTTTCTTTTTTTGAAATGGTCTATGTAGTTCAGGCTGGCCTTGAACACACTGTGTAGCTTAGGTTGGCTTTGAACTTGTGGTGATCCTCCTGTCTCAGCCTCCCTAGTGCTGGGATTACAGGTGTGTGCCACCATGCCTGGCACACTTTTTGATGATTAAATCCCTTTTGTCAGTTCCAATTTTGAATATTTGCATTTTTCGGGACCTCCTCCATTAGATAGTAGTGATTTGTCTTGTTGTGTTGTTTTTTTAAACCTGTTTTGGACCTATTAGTTTCATTAATTTTCCAGCTCATTCCTTTCTGCATTTATCTTTATTGATACCTTTTGTTTCTTTTATTCTTTTTTCTTTTTTTTTTGTATTTTATACCATTTTGTTTGCTGTTTTTCTCTTGATGGTTTTGATTTACATGTGGTATTAAACCACCTACATTCATATATTCTGATCAATAAGGTTTTCCTTATTGCTATTTTAAAGAAATTATGCTATTTTTGTATTTTTCTTGATTCAAAGGTTTTAAAGTGTCTAGTTTAAATGTTCAGTGTTTTTTAAAAATTCTAATGTTATTAATATATTTAGACCAATCTGTATTATTTCTGTTCTTCCAAATTCCATGAGGTTTTATTTGTGGCTTAATATGTGGTTAATTTTCATGAGTGTTCTGTATATTCTTGAAATGAAGGTATATCCTTTTTTATTAAGGGATCACAATTTTATAAACATACTACATAGAAATGAAGTTTTTAATATTTTCTAAAGCTTTGTTATTTTTCACCTGCTCTTTTTTGTATTGACAGAGGTATGTTGAATGAAGTCTTTCATTAATTTCTTCTTAAATATATTGTAGTAACTGTTCTGTGCAAGTTTGTTGCTGATTTTTTTGGTATATAAACGTCTTCATTCATAATTTATAACATTGTAGGCACTTAGATAATAAATGTAAAGCTCAGTAATAATCTTCCATTAACAAACATTATTTCTTTTTGTTGTTTTACTAGGGAATCAACCCTTGAGCAAATTTCTCCTTAATTATAGATTAATATTCTTGTAAAGGACTTTAGTAGACCATAGAGTTCATCTCTTTAGCTATTGAGCTATTCCAGATTGATATTTTCAGTTGATTTTTCTTAAGTGTTCCAGGGAAGCAGTCTATATCCACATTCATTGATCATTTAATGATTTAAGCTTTCTGAATTAAGATTTATGTTAGCAATTGTTTATTCTAGAGGACAAATACAGTTAATGTGTACTGGATGTCTCCATTTCTTGTCTGTGTTTTACCAAGTAGTATAAAAGTCAACAGGAAGAGACACCTCTTTGGTCAGAAATGCAAAAACAGGAAGAAGGAAGTGTTTTGCAAATCTGTGTTGGCTGATTACAAATTCAGGTTTCACTGTAGAGGAAGTTCGTTAGTGATTGTGCCATATGCTGTAATCCAGAATTATACTGAGTTTTCATGTCTATAATGTCAATACTACAAAATGTCGACTTTAGTTGTAGGAAGTAATGTTAACTAACAACCTGCACTAGGTTCTTTCCTGTGCAAAGGAAGAGGATACTATTAGTAAAAACAAGACACAGAAATTGTAGAAAGAGGAAAACAAGGCAAAATTTAACATTGGAAATACAGGGGAAGCAATACTTCATTTTTTGCTTTTGCTTGTTATTGGTGTTTTAACAGGTCATGATTCTTTTAGTTTATGGTACTTTTATTTATTTTACAAACCAAGCTTTACTTTTTTATTAGTATGTTTGTGATACATAATAAGTGTAAGATTTTCATGGCTCTGCCCCTCTCCTCACAACTTGTTTGACAAAGTATCTTCAACTGAAGTACCTGGTCATTTGACAAACAATTTTAAGAGCACATATAGCAAGTTAGATGAAATATTTTATGGGAAAATACACAGAAGGTGAATATTTGGTAAGTAAAAAAATTTTTCAGTATTCTGTGATGAAATTGGATTCTGTTTATAATCTCCCCACGCTGTTGTTAGAAACTCACAATTACCATATAGTGCAGCTACAGGATATCTAATTGGTTTGGATACCCAATAGCAGTACAGGTATTTTGGGATACATACGTTACCCTGAATTCTTTACTTAGCATTACAATGTTATAGATGTTTTGAAAAAACTTAAGTTGTTTAAAGGGTAGGTGGTATATTATCATCATCTTTATATAATCATTGTTCTGAAGACCTCTTTGACATGCTCTTTCTCAGAAGTCTGTTGACTTCAACTATACCTTGAAAGCTTTATTCAGAAAGGCTTATGTGGTATTTCTTCCCAGCATTTTTTATGTCATGACACAAACTGAAAACTGGATTGAAGTTTGAGATGATCATTGTTATGGTATGCTGTAACCTGTTCATTTAGGAAAACATGCTCTAATGTATTGGTCAAACAAGGGAGTTTGTAAACCTCTTTTAACTGTAAGAAATGTATGTATGGGTATGAGTGTGTATGTTGGCCAAGAATTTTTTGTTTTAGTATGTATGTAAACCAAACCAATTTGAGTTGACTTAAGGATAAATGAAAAAAAAATGGTGGACTCTTGCTGGGGGTATCCCAAAAAATCCTGGGACAGCCAAAACTTTTCAGAAATTTTGAAACAGACCTTTGTTAAGTTTTGTTGAAGGAAGCCCCAGATGGTGGTGCATACCTACAATGCCAGTACTCTGGAAGTCTGAAGCAGGAGGATCAAAGATTTGAGCCTAGGCTGGCCAACATAGAGAGACCCTGTCTCAAATATAAATTTAAAAAAGGGTTGAAGTGGTAGCTCAGTGAAAACGTTTCTGGGGTCAGTTCCTTATTGGCCCCAAAGTTATAGCTGCATTACATATAATTTTCATCCTGTTTTCACCACCAAAATTAGTGTACCTTTTTTCCTGAATATAAAATGTTCATTTGGCCACTTGACAGTTTACCCGAAGCATCAGTTGGGCAGTGTTTGTTTGTGTACTATCCTCAGTGTCACTTGTGCAGGTGTCATTTCAACCAGTTGATTCTTGTTACACTCATACGTCTATTTTACATCAACTAGTTTTTGCATACTTCCTCATTTATAATGTTGTATTTGCATTTGACATTTGTTTCTTTCTAGTGAAACCTAACAATAAGTTCTGTTTGTTTTACTAGTTTATGTTTGTAAAAATAACCTATAATTTGAATGATAATTTATAGAAATTTGTAAGTACATTAAATAGGAGATGGGGATGTGGCTCAGTGGTAGGGCTCTTGCCTTGCATGCACAAGGCCCTGAGTTCAATCCCCAGCACCACATACATTAAAAAAACGCAATAATAAATAAATAAAATTAAAAAAGACAATGGTTGTTGTATTATAAAAAAAAAGTACATTAAATATAATTTTTATATTTCTTCAGAACTCAGTGATATTCTTTTACAATACAGAACAGATACATTTAGGACACTGAGACTGAATAAAAGGAAGTGCCAAAAAATCTGCAAAAGCAAAATACTGAAAAAGAGAACAATGTTGGCCTATCAGAGAGCAAAAGTCTGTCTTTTGAAATGGAAAGACAAGAAAAGACAGTTCCTTATGTCAACTACTCTTAATACAGAAATGATAGAACTTGAAAGAAGAAATGAACCAAAAAAATTCCAATAATGGTCAGTGATTATAATAATTCTGTAGGTGGTGTTGACAGATGTGACCAACATCTAACAAATTATCCTGTAATCAAAAAGGGAGGAAAAATATTATTATAAAATATTTATATACCTTCTAGATCAAACAATATGGAACTTCTTTGTTATTTATTCAAAACAAAGGAGTTGAAGAAGTCATTTACAATTCAGATTAGGTTAAATAGACCAAATAATTGAAAACTGCAGGATAGTGAAAGGCCAACCACAACGTCCATCACTGACATCTTCACCGTTGTGTGTAGTGGGTGCACATTTCATTGAAATCATACCACCACAGAATAAAAGGAAAGGCCAGTGTGACCATATAAAGTGTGTTGTTCAAAGAGAGACGATAGATGCTACTATCTAGATTATAATGTTGTTGTCTTGGTTACTTTTCTCTCGTTGCTGAGACAAAATACCCAACACCCAAAATGAAGGAAGGAAAGGTTTATTTAGCTTACAGTTTGTGGAGGTTTCAGTCCATACTTGGCTGGTTCAGAGGCAGAGTGGCACATGGCAGAGGGCAAACTGTTCAGGGCAGCAGAGCACAGCAAAACCAACCAGCAAAAGGGAGGAATGGCTGCAAGCAGCCTCCTTTTCTTCCCTACATTGTAAACAACCTACCCCCACCCAGGGGGTGTGTAGCTCTCACACAATCTCTATGCCCTCCTCTTCCACAGGCTCAGGATGTTTACAAAGTAAGCACCCCAGCTTCCTCCCAAGTCACTCAGCTAAACCTCTAGATTCCCCAAGTTGACACAATGTATCAACCATAACACCCTAATAGATAATCACACCAGTGTAACAGAGCAGCAGACATGGCGGACTGCAGTGGCTAGTAAGTTATTTAGGTTCAGACTGCTGAGAAGTAGACTGGCTGGTAGCCATCTTTGAGAGGTCAACTGAGCTCAGGACTTAACAGCAGTTGTAGGGTGGTGCAGTCAGGGTGAGGTGGAACCAAATTCAAATCAGCAGGAGGTCAAGGAATCAAGTTTAAGCCAGCAACAGGCACACAGTGTTGCTGGCTAAAAAAACTGGGTTCTAGCCTCACAGCCAGAAACTACCCTGAACTTAAGTGGAACTAAAGGTACAGGTTTGCTGGAACTATCTACTACCAAACCATAAATCTACAGCTGGCTTGCTAGGATTAACCAGCATGGATCTGGGTTGTCTGTTCATCTGTCTCCCAATGACATTAGAGATATGACCTGAAGTGGACATTTTTTGTTTGTTCTTAATTTTGCTTTATTTTGTTTTTTTCTGGATTGTTTGTTCTTGTTATTACAAGAGTGAACACTGTCTCTAGTTTTCTTGTTGTTCTGTTCATGTTTTAATTGTTTTGTTTTGTTTTGCTTTGCTTTGCTTTTGTTTTTTTGAGACAAAGTATTGCTGTGTAGCCCAGGCTGGCCTTAAACTCACTATGTAATCTAGGCTCACAGCAACCTTCCTGGCTCAGCCTCCCAAGTACTGGGGTTACACACATACACCACCACACCACACCTGCTTTTATTTCTTTCTTCTCTCTTTCACTCCTACCTTCTTCGCCCGTTTCTCAAAGTTCACATAATGTTCTCTTGTAATTCAGCCTTGCTTCTAATCTCTTCCTCTCCTTCTATTTCTCTACTTTCCGCCTGGTTCCTTTTAAATTGTCTTCCCTGTGGGTACAAATCACCATATTGATGGCATATTTATTATATACAATTTTCTGGTTTGCTTTAGATTTTGTAATATAACCACAAATCTAGTTCATATGGTTAAAGGTGGTAAGTTAATAGTTCTAACAGGTTGTCATCATTTTCTTCTTTTCTTTTTATTTTATTGCTACACTTCAGATCTACATAGTGGTAACATTCATCACAGAGAATTTGTATTTGTACATGATGTATCTTGCTTCTTTTTTTCCCGTTCCTCTCCCCTCCCTTCAATCCTTCTTCTCCTTATTTAAAAAAGCTTTGTTTCTATTTTTCTCTTCTATTCTCTTTTTCTTTCTTGCTTCTTCTTAACAAGGGAGAGGGAAGGGACAGTTTGTCATTTTCTATGTTTTGTTTGATGCTACTGTTATTATTGATTGTACTACTTCAGCTAAGGTGATAAAATTGTTCTAATCGGTTGTTCTTCCTGGTAACCAAGACTGAAACTGCCTAACATATATAAAGGAAAGCCCATCAGCATCACAGCAAATGTCTCAACACAAACCTTCAAGTCAATGTGAGCTTGGAGTGAAATATTTCAAGCCTTAAAAGAAAACAACTTCCAACCCAGATTGATGTGCCCTGCAAAACTATCTTTCCAAATTGATGGAGAAATAAGATACTTCCATGACAACACCTTAAGAAACCAGCACTCCAAACCAGCACTCCAAAATGTTCTGAAGGACATTCTAGAAAAAGCTAACAAGGACTATAATTCCATGAACCCAAACAATAAATCCACCAGGCAAGGCAAGTAATTAAACAGAGTAGGAAAAAAAAAAAAAGGAACCAACAACAGCAAAAGGATAAGTTAACTCATATCATTGATAACCATCAATCAAAAGAAATTTGGCAGAATAGATCAAAAAAACAAGATCCAACTATATGTTCCATACAAGAAACACACTTAACTCAGAAATAAATTCACAGATCAAATGGATGGCAACAATATGCCATACAACAGGAACCCAAAAAAACCAGGGGTAGCAATTCTATTTGGAGACAAATTAGATTTCAAGCCAAGACTGATTAAGAGAGAAAAAGGTCACTACATACTTGTAAAGGAAACAATCCAAGAGGGAGAGATAACATTCATAAAAATATATATATCCCAAATACTAGTACATCCAATTAACAAATATTAATGGACCTGAAAAATCAAATAAGCACTAACATAGTTGTAATGAGGGACTTTAATATCCCAATGTCATAAATAGATCAACCAAACCAAAAAAAAGATCAACAAAGAAATATTAGAACTGAACCAAATTTGTGAACAAATGGACTTTGTAGATGTCTACAATATTCTGCCCCACAACATCACAATATACATTCTTCTCAGGTGCGCGCAGGATGTTCTCCATAATAGGCCACATGCTAGCTCATAGAATATCCTTAAGTAAATGCAAAGGAGTTGAAAGTATCTCATGCATATTATCATACCATGTAATGAAGCTGGAAATCAATGGCAAAAAAACCACAAAAACTTCATTAATACATGAAAATCAAATAACATCTTGTTGAACAACCAATAAGCCACAGATGAAATTAAAGAAGAAATTAGAGAGTTTCTATAATTAAACAATAATGCCAATACAACATACCAGAACTTATGGGACACAATGAAAGCAGTTGTAAAAGGAAATTTATAGCAGTGAATTCTCCATCAGGAAAACAGAGCAAGCTCAAATAAACAACCTAATGTTGAACCTCAAGCTTCTAGGAAAAATAAAAAGCAATTCAAGCCTACAGCTCAGCTCATACAAAGGAGGAAATTACAAGCATCAGGACAGAAATTAATGCAATGGAAACTAAGAAAACAATACAAAGAATCAATGAACTGAAGAGTTGGTTCTGCGAAAGATCAAATACAGCCAAGGAACTTGCATATACTTTTTCAAAAGAAAAGACTCAAATCCAACACAATTAGGAATAAAAAGGGTAAAATCACAACAAATCCTACATAAAATCAGAAGATCATCAAAACCTACTTCAAGAACCTGTATTTTAATACGACAGAAAACAGAAAAAATTGATAGATTCCTAGGTACATATCAATTACCAAAGTTGAATCAAGAGGATATAAAAATTCTAAATAAATTGTATTAGTCAATGAAAGTGAAGATATAACTGAAAACCCACCAACAAAGAAAAGCCGAGGCCCTAACAGACTCACTGTTGAATTCTACAACAAATTTAGAGCATGCCAGGCTGCTGGCTTCTGCACACCTGTAATCACAGCATTCAGAAGGCTGAGGAAGGAGCATCACCACAGGTTTAAGGCTAGCCTGGACTACATAGTGAGTTCAACACTAGCCTGGACTACATAGCAAGATCCTGTCTCAACAAAACAAACTAACAACAACAAAAAAAACTCAAGATCTAATGCTGCTACTTCTCAAACTCTTTAATGAAACTGAAAGGGAAACAATATTCCCAAATGTATTCCTGGAAGCAAGCACTGCCCTGATACCACAACCACAGAAGGATCCAACCAAAAAAAAGGACTACAGAGAAATCTCCAAATGAACATGGATGCAAAAATCCTCAGTAAGATACTAGCAAACAGAATACAGCAAAGCATCAAGATTACATACTATGATCAAGTAGGATTCACTCCAGGGATGTGGGTATGGTTCAACATATGTAAATCAATAAAGGTAATACATCATATTAACACAGCAAAGGACAAAAACCATATGATCATCTCAATAGATGCACAAAAAGCATCTGACAAAGTCCAACACCCATTCATGATAAAAACCCTACAGAAAACTGGAATAGATGGAACAGAATTTATTTCAATCTGATAAAAGCTATCTATGACAAACCAACAGCCAACATCATACTAAATGGACAAAAACTGAAAGCTTTCACTCTAAAATCACAAATAAGACAAGGATGTCCACTGTCACCACTCTTATTCAATATAGTTCTGGAAATATTAGCCATAGCAGTTAGATAAGAAAAAGAAATGAAAGGAAAAGGACAGGAAAGCAAGAAGTTAAACTGTCATTATTTGTGGGTGACATGATACTCTACAAAGACCCCAAAAACTCGACCAAAAGACTTCTAGATTTAATAACCACATTCAGTAGCATAGCTGAATACAAGGTCAACACTCAAAAATCAATAGCGTTCCTTTACCCAAATAACAAACTCACCGAAAGAGAAATTAGGGAAAAAACACCTTTCACAATAGCATCAAAAAAAAATCAAAGAAGGAATCAATCAGACAAAGGAAGTAAAACACCTTTAATTGAAAACTATAGTACTCTAAAAATGGAGATTGAATAAGGTATCAGAAAATGCAAAGATATCCCTTTTTCTTGAGTAGGAAGGACTAACATAGTGAAAATGGCAATACTTCCAAAATTGTTACGCAGATTTAATACAATCTCAATCAAAAAACCATTAGCATATCTCACAGAATTATAGAAAACAATCTTAAAATTCATTTGGAGCCAGAAGAGACCTAGAATAGCAAAAGCAATCCTGGGCAACAAAGGCAAGGCAAAGGGCATCACAATCCCTGACTACAAATTATACTACAAACCTACTGTGATAAAAATAACATGGTACTGGCAAGAAAAAAAAACAGATCCAAGGATCACTAGAATAGATTAGAAGATGCAGAAACAACTCCAAATACACTCAGCCACCTTATCTCTGGCAGAGCCAAACATCTTCACTGGAAGAAAGACAGCCTCTTTAATAAACGATTCTGGAAAAAATGGTGCCCGAGATTAAAACTAGACACATCTCTCTCACCATGCACTAAACTAAAATTGAAATGGATCATCTAAATATTACACAGAAACACTAAATCTGCTGGCAGATAGAACAGGTAAAACTCTTGATCACATAGGTATAGGCAAAGACTTTATGAACAAAACCCTGATCACACAAGAAATATTACAAAGAATCAACAACTGGGATCTCATCTCATTAAAAGTTTTTCCACAGAAAAAGAAATCACCAACAGAATGAAGAGACAGAGTGGGAAAAAATTTTTGCCAGCTAAACCTCAGAGAAAGGACTAATATCTAAAACATATAAAAAACTAAAAAAAATCAGATGCCCCCAACTTTAAAGACCCAATCCAAAAGTGGGCCTCTGAAATGAACAGATACGTCTCAGATGAAGAAATACAAATGACAAGCAAATATATGAAAAAATGTTCAACATCACTGGTTTTTCAAGAGATGCAAATTAAAATGACACTGAGATTCCATCTCACCCCAGAAGAATGGCTGTTATCAAGAAATCAACCAATAACAAATGCTGCCTGGGCTGTGGGGAAAAAGGAACCCTTCACTGTTGGTGGGAGTGTAGACTAGTACAAACACTACGGAAATCAGTGTGGAGATTCCTCAAAAAACCGAAACTAGTGGCTCCATTTGACCCAGCTATACTAGGGGAATTACGATAAATAATAAGAAAGCTTAATAGTTAAAAAATTACCATACACGGATGGGGATGTCCCTTAATGGTAGTGTTTGCCTCATATATACAAGGTCCTGGGCCTAGCACCATAATAATAATACACAAAGATGACCAGCATTCATATGCTTGTGTGTTAGTTAGCTTTCTGTCACTACAATGAAATGTCAGTGATAATTAAATTATATAAAGAGAAAAGGTTTATTTTTCAAGCTTTAATTGCTCTAGCTGAATTGCTGTACTGCTTTGGGCTTGTGACAAGGCAGTACATCATGGTGGGAGCATGCAGCAGAGCAAAAGCGCTCATCTTGTTAGTCAGGAAGTAAAAGAAGAGGCTAAGCTCCCCATCCGCCTCACAGGCATTATCCCCAGTAGGCCCTACTACTTAAAAGTTCTCCCATTTCTAAAAGAGCCGCCCTAGGGAATTGTGTGAACACTGCAGAACATACTTACACAAACCTAGATGGTACAGTACTTACTCAAACTTTGCGTTCAAACACCCTCATGATCCAATCACATCTGTAGATTCACCTCTAAAACCTGCTGCGTGGGGGGTCAAGTTATCAATACCTGAGTCCTTTGAAGGGTTATTCAAGGTGTTCACAGTAAAGATCTCCAAACACCCACTCCCTAGCACAACAGTAATAATAGTGAAAATTATTTTTTTAAATATCACATGAAGTCTTTGTATATTGCCTTAAGAGCATATAGCAAATGAAGAAACATATCCAAGAAAATCTACAAAATACTTAGGAACAGTAAACATTTGTAGCACTTGAACTTTATCATACCTTTTTTCTATAGTCCCCACCCCAACTCATGCTTAAAGTGCCACCCTGGGCAATTATGACTAAGAACACCCCACATAAAAGTCAAGGACCAAAAAAAGAGCAGGCATTCAGCAATTCTCATTTCTATCCCAACTCTGTTACAAAGCTAAAACTGAGGTGTGGCCAAAAGAATGGGGGCTCCTTTCATCTACCCAGCCCCTCTTCATTCATGTAGCCCTAAAAGGGTATCAGAGAACAGAGGATTTAATTGCCCTCACTTCTGTTTCTTCATAAAACAGAGGCTCCAGTGTATGAGGCAAAAGATCATAACCCGAGATTGTGACCAAGCCCAACACAATGCCTCTAAAGCAAGGGTGCCTCTCCAAGAGGAAGTCACAGGTCATACACCACCTCTAGAGCAGTGGCTCAGAGCTATTCCCAGAGAGAAGCAGAAGAACAAAAACCTCCAAAGCTATCCCCAAATATGGGAAAACATAATGGTACTCTTGAAAATAATGAAGATTTTCATAGTAAGCAACTGACTAGAGGCCAGTAATTCCAACAAACTAAGCCACAAGTCATCTAGTAGATTAACAGAGAACTAGTGAAAGAAAATATGAAATAAAGCCTCTCTGTGGTCAGAACAAACCTAAGGCTGGCCAAAAACACTACTGCTGCACTTAAACAAGTATGTGCACACCCATGCTCACAGAAGCATTATTCACAATAATCAAAAGATGGAAGCATTACCAATACCCACTATGAATAATGCATAAATAAAATGTACTATATACATACAGTGGAATATTATTCAGTCTTTTAAAAAAAACCAAAGTGGACATGTGCTACAACACAAATGAATTTTAAAGACATTCTGCTGAGTGAAATAAGTCACAAAAGGACAAACATATGGCCATTCTTACATGAAGTATATATAGTATTCATATTCATAGACATAGAAAATAGAATGATGGTTGACAAGAGCTGGTGAGAAGGGAAAACAGATGTTCACGTTTAGTGGGTAGAGCTTCAATCAGGGAAGATTAAGTATTGAAAACAGATGTGATACTGCAGAATGTGAATGTACTTAATGGCATATAACTTTATATTCAGAAATTATTAATTTTTATGATATATGGATAAATTTACAATAAAGAAACCATCATAACCATATTCACAAAATCAAAAAGAACCGTTTTTGAAAAGCAAATGAAGGTAAGATGACGATGTATCATAAAGTAGACAGTGTTAATAAAGAGATGGAAACTATATGTATATTAAAAAACATACATACACACATCACCAAATGGAAGCTCCGGAGTTGTAACGTAACAATTGTAACAGAAATAAAAGATTCATCAGAGGGTCTCAAAAATAAATGTGAATTGGCAGAAAAATCAGAGAACTTAAAAAGAAAACTGATATATCCAATCTAAAGTAAAGAAAATGAACAAAGCCTCAAGAGAAATATAGACATTATTAAGCACATTAACACTCATTCATGTGATGGGAACACCAAAGTATAGAGGAAGCAGAAAAACTATTTGAATAATGATTAAAGTCTGAGTAACATAAGCACAATATTCAGGTACATGAGCAGGGAGGGAAAGAGAGTCTTTAACAAAACAAAAGAAAAACTATTCATCAACCACAAGAGAACACTGATAAGATTAACAGCTGACATCTGGGTGTGGTGGTGTGCAACTGTAACCCCAGCACTCAGGAGGGTAAGGCAAAAGGATCACAAGTTTGACGCCGTTGTGGGCCACATAACAAGTCTGAGACCACCCTGGACCACACAGCAAGTTTTAGTATAAATAAATAAATAATTAATAAATTAATAAATAAGCAAGCAAGCAAACAAAATGGCAATACCCAACCACAAATGAAGAAAATCAAATTAAATAAAGGTTAATACAACAAACTCTTTAGACATATACTTGCTCTCTTTTCCATTCTTAGCTTCTTTAAAATACAAAAAGGTATATAATGTAGCTATTAGAACAATACTTTTACATTTATAAGTAGCTGATGTACAATTTATAATATAATTATAATTATAAGTAGCTGATATAGCACAAAACGGAAAAAAGACTGAATAGAGCCAGGAGGTATGATTAAAAGATAGGGTAAATTATTAAATTTTTAAAAAAATTTATTACTATAAAATACACACCGCTGTTCACCCCTCTCCAGTTACTCCCCCTCGTCAAACACACGTGCCCCACTGTTCTTGCCACTTTCTGAAGCAGCTCTGGAAGTCTTCTTTCACGTCTTCAGTTACACTGCCATGGCTGCCTTGATATTATGTATCAATCCAAAACATTTATTTTTCATGGTTATTTTTATTTTGGGAGAAGAGCCAGAAGTCACATAGTGCCATATGGCCATATGTGGTGAATTAAGTGAATGAGGACACACTGTAATGCTTTTTACAAGCCTGCACTTCTTTATCACATCTCATAAAAACACAAAAGGCCTTCCAGAACTGCTTCAGAAAGTGGCAAGAACGATGAGGTGTGCAAACAATGAGGAAGAACATTTTGAGGGGGACTAATGGCAATTTATCTCTTTCTGTAATAGAACATTTTTAATTTAAACATTCACCATGTATTTTGATCACCACTTATAAAAGGAGTAACATAAATTTGAAGTAAATCTTGAAAGCAACCACTAAGACATAGTATTTTTAAATGATGGAAAAGATCATTAAAATAATTCAATGTTACACTAGAAAATTCACATAATGCAAAAAAAAAAAAACAGTGAAAAAGAAAAAGGGGAAATCTGAGACACATACAAAATAAAAATACAGCCAGGATGGTGGCCCACACCTATAATCACAGCATTCTGGGAGGATGAAGCTGGAGGATCACAAGGTTGAGCCCAGCCAGGACAACATAGCAAGCGCCTATCTCAAAAAAAAAAAAGGGGGGGTGGGCGTGAGAGGAGGGATATAGCTCAGTGCCAAGGCCCCCTGGTTCAATATTCAGTACTACTAAAAAAAGCAACTATATAAATAATAAGACTAAATATGAATGAATTAAACAATCCAGTCAAAAGGTGGCACATACCCATTATCCCAACAACTTAAGAGGCTGAGACAGAAGGATCAAAAGTTTGAGGCCAGCCTAAGCAGCTCAGGAGACCCTATTTAAAAATAAAAATTGTTTAAAGGTTGGAGATACAGCTCAGTGGTAGAATGCCTGCCCAGCATATGCAAGACTCTGGGTTCATTCCCTAGTATTAAAAAAAAAAAAAGGCATAGGTTGTCAAACTGAATAAAAAACAAGAGCCAGTGATGTGCTATCTACAGGAGTCACACGTTATACTCAAAAACAAAATGGGGCAGAAAGTAAAAGGCTAGAAGACAATACGCAAAGAGCAAACATCAAGTGGAGCAGCTATACTAAAACCAGACAAAACAGACTTTAAAACAAAGCTAGAGAGAAAAGAGGATATTTTGTAATGGCATAAGCAACAAACAAATACACTGTATGTTCAAAAAGCTCAACAAGATATGAAACCAAACTACTCACCCTCATGAACAGAACTAGGCAGATAAGCAAAAAGGAGGTAAGAGACTTGAAAAACACAGTAAGCTAATTTGACTCTACAGTAATCCATAGCATTCTCCATCCAACAATGAAGGGTACACATTCTTCTTTTTTTTTTTTCCGGGACCGGGGATCGAACTCAGGGCCCTAGTGCTCAGCGGCAAGCACTTAGCCCACTGAGCTGTACCTCCAGCCCTACACATTCTTCTTAAGTGCACACAGAATGTTCTCCAGGTTAGACTACATGTTATGCTATAATACAGTCAAGGCTCAGTAAGTTTAAAAGGACTGAAACCATACAAACTATTATCTCCAAATGTAATGCAAAGAAATCAAATTAGAAATTAATCAGAGGAACATTTGGGAAATCTGCAATTATGTAGAAACTAACCCACTTCTAAATGACCAGCAGGTTAAAGAAGGAAATACAAGGAAAATAAAAAATACTTTAAGATTAATGAAAATGAAAACACACAAAACCAAGAATTTTTAGATGAAGCTAATGCCATGCTTGGAGATAAATGTATAGCTACAAACCAACACCAAAGAACCAGGAGATGTGAATTGATAAATTTAAAAAATAGAAAAACAAGAGAAAATAGAGTTGGTTCTTCAAAAATATCAACAAATTCACAAACCTTTAACTAGACAGACCCCTCCAAAAGATTCAAAGTACTGAACTCAAACATTACCCTGACACCAAAGCCAGATAGAAACAGCAAAAAAAGGAAAAATACAGATCAATGTGAATACAGACATAAAAAATGCTAGCACAGCACACTAAATCCAACCATATAATAAAAGGATTACATACTATATTTCCAAATGGGATTTATCCTATGAATGGAGGGTAATTCAATTTAAGAAAATCAATGTGGTGTACCACATATAGAACACAAAAGATTAAAACCACATGATCATCTCAAGTGAGTAAATACCAACTCATTCTATCCAATATTACTGTCATACAAAAAATTCACAGGAAAACAGTAGGTCAGAATCTATGATGAATAGACATGCAAAAATCCTCAACAAAATCAACAAACAGAATTCAGCAACAAATAAAAAGGATTATAGTTTATGCACCATGACCAAACTGGATTTATCCCACAAATGCAAAGTTGATTTATATCTGAAAATTAATGTAATACACCATATCAGCAGAATATGGGACAAAAAAATCTGATCACCTGAAGTACAGTAAAATCGTCTAATGTCTCTTCATAATAAAAACACTCACTCAGCAAACTAAGAATAAAAGGAAACTTCTTCAATTTGATAAATGTTATCTATGAAATCTTTAGCACAGTAATTGAGAGTGCCTCTTCTCCATGTCCTCACCAATGAGTACAGTCCCTCTTAAACTGCAGATATTCCAATTGTTTGGTGGTTTGGTGATTTAAACACTGGTTTAATTTACATTTCTAACAAGTAATGGTATTAATGCTATTCTCACATACTTAGATCCCCTGTGTGTCTTTATGACATGTCTGTTTAAATCACTTACCATTTTTGTTTTATTATAAGTCCATCTCAAAGACTTCTTTATACATTCTGGGTATAATTCTTTTACTTGGTATGTTACTTACAAATATTTTCTCCCAGTGTATATCTTGCCCTTTTAGCCCTTAACAGTATCTTTGACGATCAGACATTCTCAATTTTAATAGAGAAAAGAAAATCTATCAATTTTCTTTTAGGTACCGTATTAAGCTTTTGAAATGAATCTAAGAAATCATTGCATGGCACAAAATCATCCTTTTTTCCCCATGTTTTCTAGTTTTAGTTTTATATTTTATATTTAGCTCTATGACTCATTTAAATTTTGATTCATACCAAATATTTATCAAAGTTCATTATTTTGCATACAGAAATCCAACTGTTCTACCAAAAGATTCCTTCTTTATTTAACTGCCTTTACATATTTGTTGAAAAGCAATTTACCATGTGTGAAACTATTTGTGGAATCTATATTCAGTATCGCTAGTCTATTCATCTACCCTGATGCTAATATGGAACGTTTTGCTTCTTCCAACTTTACAGTAAATCTCAAAACCAGGTAGTGTAAATCCTGCAACTGACTATTCTCAAGGTTAGCTGGGTTCTTGTAGAACCATTATGTTTCCATATTAAATTCAGAATCAGCTTGCCAATTTCTACAAATTTTTACTCTTCTTGGATTTTAATTGATATTATCTTTGAATCTATAGACAGAATTGGTAAAAATTAGTAACTTAATAAGACCGAGTCTTTCAATGTATGAATGCAACGTGTTCATTTACTTAGGTTATGTTTAATTTCTATCAGTAATATTTGTATTTATCATGTATACATCCACTTCTTTTTTTCAGGTTTACCCCTAAATATTTTCTTATGCTTTCTATTGGGTTAACAATATCCCTTAGTTATTGTGGGCTGATCAGATCCACAATCTTCCAAATGAGGGTACAGTGAAGGCTAAATAAAAAGAGGCAAATGGAATGATTTCAGGGCTCCAGGAGGATAAAAGCTCTCTCACAGAATTCAAGATTCTCTTAGGGCTAAAACCAAGGCCTTCTCTGGCTGGTCCATATTTATTTGGTTATCACAAGAAGGGAGGGGAGTACTCAAGGAAGACAGAATTACTCAAGTACTTCTCCAAATAGGGTATTAAATTAATCCTTAGTAAGAGTTAAGTCAGTCCACCCAAGAGTGAGATGCCTGAGGTTATAGTCTTTATCTAGTCTAGATCAGCTCCAAGTATCCTTGGCTGTGATCTTGTCTCATCCTTTGAGGCTTTCTGTCTTCATCCACCATTACAGTTTTAGTAGGGATTAGAGACTCACAGAGATTCATTTACCTTGAGTCCACAACCCACTTCCAGACAAGTGGCCTATGCTTTGGACAGATTCACAAGCAAACATAAAAGGCCAATTGGTTAATTTAAGTCCTGCTCAAGGCTGCTTCATAGTGGTCTCCATCAGCTTTCCATTTTTAAAATTCAATTTCTGGGTTAAGAATATAGTTCATTGGTAGAATGCTTGCCTCACATGCACAAGTTCCTGGGTTCAATTCCCAGAACCCCCAAAAAAGTTATGAAGTTAAAATTCAATTTGATTGTTCATTGTTAGCTTACAAAAATATAATTAGTTCTTGTACACTGATGTACTATCCTACAACTTTGCTAAAACTCATTTACTTGTTCTAATAGCTTTTCTGTAGATTCCACAGGACTTTCTATATAGATAATCACACTGCAAATAAAAATGGTTTTCCAAAGTAGATGCTTTTTTTAATGGCCTCATTGTACAAGATCGGATCTCTAGTACAGTGCTGAATAAAAGAGAGGTGATGAAAAGAAATATCCTTAGGTTATTGCTAATTTCAGACAAAAAATATTCAACCTATTATCATTAAGTACAATATCAGCTATAGATTTTTTATAGGTGCTCTTCTTCAAGCTGAGGAATTTCAATCCTACTTTTCTAGGGTTTCTTAAAAATCATGAATGAATGTTAGATTTTGTTCATGCTTTCACTGCATCTATTGTGATAATGACACAGGGTTTTTAGTTTTAGTTTAACATCATGAAAATGTTAATCAATTTTTCAAATATTAAGCATACATACTTTAGTGAAAGAAATCCTACTTGATAACATTGGACATAATGTATGTGTATATATTACTATACATGAGCACACACATATATCCTTTGTGGTAAAACTCTGTAAAATATTTAGATCAATACGTAATACAACAACCATTGTTAATTTCCTACCACTTTGTCTGTAAGTCTGTATTGTTTGTATTGTTCTTATGCTATTTTGTAAATGGATGTCTGTTCATTAATATGTTTTCTTCTTTCATTTTTAAAATAAAAAATAAAATATTTAGATCTATGTTTATGAGGAATATTGATGTAGAGTTTCTTTTTCTAACAATATCTTGATTAGTTATCTAGTTAACATTGGCCTCAGAATGAGGAAATGTGTCCTCTTCTTCAACTTACTAAAAGAGTTTTTGTAAAATTGGTATTGTTTCCTGGGCCTAAAGTTTCCTTTTAGGGAAGGTTTTTAACAGAAAATTCATTTCTTTAATTGATACAGGGATATTCAGTTACCTGTTTCTTAAGAGAGCTTTAATACTCTGTACCTTCCAACAAATGTGAACATTTGTTAAACTATCAAAACTTGCATAAAGTTTTTCATATTTACCTTTTTAAACATTTATTGTTTGTAATCATGTCTCTGTTGTATCTTCTTCCTTTCTTCCCAACCTAGAGGTTTGTCATTTTACTGATCTCAAAGAATCAGTTTTTTTTTGTTTCATTTCACTGATTTTCTCTACTGTTTTTCTATTTCCATTCTTATTACATTCCACCCTAACTTTTATCATCTTTTGTTCCTTTTTTGGATTTCATCTACTGTTCTTTTTCTAATTCCCTCAGTCAGAAGCTGCATTAGTCAACTTTCTGTTACTAGGATAAAATATCACACACACAATTTAAAGAAGTAATTTACTTTGGCTCATAGTTTTAGAGGTTTTAGTTTATGGTTAGCTGGCTTCAAGGCAGAAACATCATGGTGGGGGAAAGCTGCTTGATTTACGGCATCAGGGAGGCGGAAAGCCTCGAAGAGCCCAGAGAAGAGGGGGCTAGGGGCAGACGCAGTTCCAAAGGTCATGCCTCACTGAACTATCCAGATATACCCGAGAGAATGCTTTGCTAATCTCCCAGTATCTCTTAGTCCAGTCAAGTTGATGAACAAGTTTAACTGTCACAATCCACCCCATCAATTTGACACGAGTATCTCCTTAAACCATACTTAATCTCCAATAAAGACAGTAACAATTGTAAGATTATAATTCCACCTAACATGATGCAACTATCCTTTCTACAACCAAAAATGCACTAATTCCTTCCTCAAAGTCCCAACAGTTTCAGTATTGTTCAGAAGTCCAAGTTCAAAGACTTCTTTGAAACGCAAGGCAAATTGTTAGCTATAAACCTCTGTAAAATTAAAAAAGCAGATTATACGCTCTAAAATACAATGGCCCAACATGCCAAGAGTCTGTCAATATATTCAAACTTTTCTTCAAAGTTAATTTCATGGTTTTTCATGGACACTGTCTACCACATTTTCCCAAGATGAAATATCTCCTTTGTAATCAACAACATCTTGAAAACTTGACTATTCTAGTCATCAATACCATATACTGCAGTTTCAAACTGTAGTGAGGAAAACACAGCTTCCTTTTAATCTGATTCTATTTTCATCAAACTTTAAGCCTCTACTATAGGAAAGATTCATGTTGGTAAATTAAAGAAAGTAAGCATGCTAGGTCATATCATAGCAGGAACTTTATGCTCCAAACAGTCATAACATGGCTAACTATGGACTTCGTGTTAATGACACAGAAGGAAATAAGCAGGCAAGGTCCCTGATATTCTGGATCTTCTGAACACGAAAATACTATCCTCAGGGCTGGGGATATAGCTCAGTGGAATAAGCGCCTGCCTAGCAAGCGCAGGGTCCTGAGTTCGATCCCCAGTACCGCCAAAAAAAAAAAAAAGAAAATACTATCCTCCCCTCCCCATTCTACAAATAAAAAATAAACATCCAAAGAAGCTAAATTTTTGCTCTTGCCTCCACACTTCTTCGGTGGCTGGACTACAGAAAAAAAAACACACACACACACAAAAGCAGTTATTCTTTTAGGTCAAAGTGAATATCACTTTAAATGACATTCACAAGTCCAAAAGCATACAGGGCTCTATTTCTAGGAAGTGTGTCCTGAAGAAATACTATTGATAAAGCAGTCTTAACTTCCTAAGTAAGTCACAGTTTCATTTATTGTTATCACAGCAAAAGATGAAATCTTGCATTTAAAAGGAACTTATTCTGAGAGAAGAATTTAATGGTTCAGTACACTAGCCAATATTCTACTAGGGTAGCAGGGATGGATTCTGGCATGGAACATTCATTACCCAGTACTGTACTATTTTTAAAGGGATCGGGTGGGTGGAGATCCTTTTTAAAACCAGCAGGAAAAATCATACAAAGTTAATTAATGTTTGTCAATAAGTACAAGTTCCTTCTGTCTCCAGAGAAACCTGCCTTGTAGGGCACCAGCACAATAGCGAGTCCCAGAGCATCAGCTCCTCCCTCCAGCACACGTGCCCTGCTCGCCTACTCTGACAGCGCTCAACGAGAAGGTGCAGGCGTCTCCCGCTCAGTGTCAGTGCCCCGCACCAGGTTTTCCACCTGCCCGCCAGCCGGCCGCTCTCCAGCCTGAGGCCGGCACAGAACGTTCAATTCAGGCTTGCAACGTCCAGAGCGCGTGCAGCTCCGCTGGGGCCTGACGCTGGCAGGCACGCGGTGTCCTCTGGACCCGAGCTGAGGCCCGCAGCGAAGTGGGGAACGTCACGACCACACCCACCGGCGGCGCGGTGACAGCTGGCAAGGCGGGGGCGGCCCGCGCAGTGCCGACAGGTGCCGCCGCCCTCGCGCCCCCGCCCCGCCCCCGCACGCACCACCTGTCCGCCGGAGAGCGCGCGGCCGGCGGTGGACGCCCTGCCTGTTTCCCGAGGAGCAGCTGGCGGGGCGGCCCAAACTTCCGGGAACAGGAGACTTTTACCGGAGAGTGGGTCCCACGCAGGCGGTGTCAGTGCTCTCAATCTCCTGCAGAATCCGCTCGTGCTCCGGGACGGTGCCCAGACCCTCGCCGCTCTCCGCCATCTTAGCTGGAATCTGGGGAGCCAGCAAGGCGCGGCGCCGCGAACGGTGGGGGCGAGCGGCAGGTGGCGCGAGCGCGGAGGGGCGGGGCGAGCGGGGGGGCGCGGAGGGGAGGGGAGGGGCGGGGCAGGAGGGCGAGTGGTGGCGGCTGCAGTAGCTCGGAAGGTGTCCCCTCCCATTCTGCCTTTCGACCTGCCCCAGCAGTCTAGTGTCGAGCCTTTCGACTGTAACAAATATGCTTGTATTCTGTGTGCCACACCCTCTATTACGTGCCGGGGGTACCCTAGTAATGAAGGAAGTGGGCCTTCTGTCACCCTAGATCTGTATTTTAAAACTACGGGAAGCCTGTAATCCTAGCACTTTGCGAAGCCGAAGTCGAAGCAGCTAGGAGCTCAAGTTCAAGTCCAGCCCGGGCGATTTAACAAGACCCTGTCTTTTCTTGGTACCGGGAATCGAACTCAGGACCTTGCACTTGCCAGGCAGGTGCCTGGCTTGAGAGAGAGAGAGAGAGAGAGAGAGAGAGACAGAGAGAGGAAGAAGGGAGGAGAGGAGAGGAGAGGGCGAGGGTTGACCTCGGAAATGTTTAGAAAGTGCTTGCAATACTCTGAGCTGTGGGGGCTCAGGAAAACGTGAACTTAGAAAAGCACAATTGTGAGCGTTGGTAGTAAGATTTACTTTAGCAACGAACAAAAATTGGAGTTGAGGAACATGGCAACCTCTCCAAGTGAATTCATGACCCCTGCCTGAAGCTGGTTCACAGAGGCTAGTCAACTTGAAAATGAATTTTAACCACCGGAAAAGTTAAATGAGAACTTAAGACACTTGGTGAGGAAGATAGAAGAGACCCAAAGTAAGGTATGACTTCATGCTAAAGTCCTTGAACCCAGGTGCCCCAGTAGTGGGATGGGGAGGGGTGAGCAGCAGAAAGGTGGGGGAAAGAGGTACCTGGACTGCATTGGCTGGAGCAAAGTTACGTGTGGAAAAAGAGCCGCTTAACAACATGTCTATGGTACACTGACTAAACCAGTTTGTCATGATCAAAGCAGCAAGCAAGGAACATTAATCGAAAGAGTGTGAACCTCGCTTGAGGGACAGTTAGTTTTTGGGTTCCACTAATCCAAGTCAGTAAGATTCTCTTTGAGTCAACCAGGCCCTTCACTCTCCAGCCATGTGGCGCACTCCCTTCAGAGCCCCGCTAGAAGCTGCCTTCCTCACCCGCTCCCTACACACAGAAATTCCTGAGAGGTGAAATGATACAACCACAGCCGAGCTCTGAAGACAGTGCCCACCCCTGAATTGCACACAGCTGTGACACCAGGCAAGAAACTAATCCCTCTGAAAAACAAAATGTAGATAGATAGATAGATAGATAGATAGATAGATAGATATAGAAGGTTAGCGGAATAGGTATATTGCTGATGTCTGTGGTTTTTTGAGAGGAACAGTCAATGCTTTAAATTTTCTTTTTCTTGACCAATTTTGCATGCTTGAATCTGATAATCAGAATGACTGATCTGAAAACAATAATATGCAGTGTAAGAACCATTATTGAACTCCTGCCATCTTGTATGGTGAAGCCCTGCATCATTTGCAATGTTATTTTTTTAATTGTTACGGTCTTTGATTGTTTGATCAATCTTACATTCTTGTGTCTGGTGGACTGAGCAATTTCTTTAAAGATAACAGTATGTAATGTAGCAACCGTTGTTAATTCCTATCATTTTTGTTTTGATGTCATGTATCTTTTCTTGTTTTTGTGTTGTCTTGATTTTGCCTTCATTGTTGTTTTGTTAGTTTTTTTAATTTTTAAAATTAAAAAAAAGAACCTAATCCCTTTATATCTCACCTTCCTCATCTGTAAGTGACAGTAATGGTACAATACTGATGTCCCATAGCATGTTTTCTATTGTTAATGTAACACATAGCCTCAAATTTAGTAGTTTAAAACAACTGAAGTATGTTATCTTATAGTTCTGTACATTAGAAGTCTGACATAGTTCTCACTGGGCTATAATCAAGGTATCAGCACAACTGTTTCTTTCCAAAAGTTCTAGGGAAAAATTTGTATCTTTGCCTTTCCCAGCTTCCAGGTGCCACCCACATTCCTTAGCTTGTGGCCCCCTTCCTTCATGTTTAAAGTCAGTAACATCACATCTCTGATCATTCTTCTGTGGACACGTCTCCTTCTTACTCTGATGTAGGCCAGAAAACTTTCCCTGGCCCATGTACTTGGATTGGACCCAACCAAAGCACCAGGATACTTCCATCTCAAAGTCTATAGCTTAATCACATTTGCAACATCCTTTTTGTCAGGCTCCCTTCACAGGTTCCAGAGATTAGAATGTGTCTTTAGGGGGCCATTATTCTGCCTGCCACACTCTGTAAAGGCCCTATAAACATTATTAATGCCTTCCTTCCTATTAATCTGGAACTTCTGTCCTCGGAAAGTCTGACTCAAAATTTATTTCCTTCATAAAGATTTCTCAAGCTAATCACAATCTTCCCTAATGACTACTAATTCAAGTTACCATATTTACTTACTTCCCCAAATGTTTTAGTAGTTTACACTTGTTTTGATTAGTTTATTGGGGTTTTTTTGTTCTTTTGTGAGTTTTGTTTTGTAAATCTAATCCCAAGGGAACCTCAATGCATGCTGGCTTGGAAGACAAAAGAATCATTGCTATATCCAACTACCTGTTCCACCAGAAAATCCCATTGCATGACAGTGTGAAGGTATCAAAGCCTCACCCATGTCTACTGCCTTTTGTGGTCCAAGGGAATCCAGACAGCCTTGGAGAACTCCCCACTTCCTTGTGCTTCAAGAATATGTAGCACTAGAAAATCACTTCACAGATCCACCTTGTTAAGGTGCTTGAGTTCAGATGACTTTGTTTTTGATTTGCACCTACCTGTGGCACCTCACCTGCTCCAGACAGCTGAGGGGAAGTTGGAGGGGCTTTGAAACCAAACTGTGGTGAAGCTCTGAAAAGAGTTCATGATAGAAAATTCAGGAGGGGTTAGCAAGGGGCGCTCCAAGCAGGTAGGGCTTTAATCTGTGACTGGTAATAATTAGGAATCTAAAAATTTGTTTCTATAAACTCAGTTTTTAATATAGTACTGACATTAAATGCTACATCTTAAAATACGGTTATATTTAAGCACCTTCATAAAAACCCACATCACTAATAAAATGTTACCTGAAATTCCCTGAGCCCTATCTTTATCAAGAGCTCCAATGTGAAAAAAAAAGTTACAGACTTGTGTCAGAGGAGATAAGCTTCATTCCTCTGGTTATCTAAAAATTTATCACAGGATCAGGCCAAATCTCTGTATCTGGAGATTTGGCTGTTCATATAATTTGTACCTTTATTAAATAGTTTTTTTTTGTTTTGTTTTTTGAGACAGGGTGTCACTATGTAGTGGAGGCGAGCTCACTGTGGAGCCCAAGCTGACCTCAAACTCACGGCATGAGCCATCACACCTGACCTAAGTAGTTTTTTTAACTTTGGTTTTCCTGAGCTGAGCTCCTTCTCCGATTACCGAGGCAGCACTACCTGGTGTTAGTACCCCCTAGTTGCAGGTTCTGCTCTCAAGAGGGGAAACTAAACCTTCTGAAAATTGAATCTGAAACTGAAAGAAAAAATAAGGACCGGTTTTATTTCCTACTACAAAGACAATGAAACCTGGTTCTCTCTGCAGGAAATGCTCTATCTTAGCTCAGAAGATAGCACGATACCATTCCGTGCTCTCAAGAATAAAACTAAGGCTGAAGAGAGCTGGGGCAGGCAGTAGCGGCCGGCTCCCTGCTTGGCTCCTGTCTCCTGCTGGGCATTCCTTTCCTCGGCTTTCATCGTCCAGACCCTCCCCCTTCTCCGCAATCCTGATGCCGCCTGTGCACGCCCAGCTCCAGGGCTCCTGCCGTGGGAGGCCAGGCCTGCTTAGGCCCTGCTCTCACCATCCTTACTTCAGTGCCTGCTACCTCAACATGAGCAGCAATACCTTCCCCACAATTCCACGTAGACTAAAGCCCATTCTCTTTCTAAAACCACTTTCGCTGTTTCTGCTCTGTGACTTCTGACAGTCCCATGAATATCTCAAGGATTTTGCTAAGAATTTAATGCTAAATGTCCCAAATAACTACTTATAGGTCCAATTATTCATTTTTGCTGCGCTAGTGATCAAATGTAAGACCTTGAACGTGCTACGTAAGCACTGTATCGCTGAGTTATATCACCAGCCCACTATCAGTAGATTTTATTCATGGACATAGATACAGCAAACACAGTAGGCCTTTTTTTTTTTTTTTTTTTTTTCGGGACCGGGGATCGAACTCAGGGCCTTAGTGCTTAGCGGCAAGCACTTACCCCACTGAGCTGTACCTCCAGCCCCACAGTAGGCCTTTGACTTATTCCTGAGGGCTGGTTGTAACTCAAGTTGTCAAATGAAGGCTCAGGCTTCTCTACACAGCATTCAAAGTCTCTATCCTGCATGCAGGCGGACCTCAGTGTCCTTAGAGATACTGGCCCAGGATTTCTCAATTAACCCCATACGGGAAAGGATTTGTAATGCTCCTTCCAGAACTCTTTAAGGGTTAAATCTGTATCTGAGACCATCTGCAAGCACAAGTGTCTGGCATTCAGGTCATAACTCAAGACTTTGGTTATAAGTTAAAACTAAAATTTCAGTCATAACCTAAGTTATTCATATGTCAGGCCAGTGGTAACTTCAGAGTCAACTGTGCATAAATATGAAAGGAAGGAAAGCTTATCGAAGAGAGAAATGATCAGCCTGGTCTTAAGAGGTCAGAGGGCAGTAGAGTACACAGTCAGATACCATATGTGTGCTGACTTTTGGAGCAGTGAGTATTGACTCCCAGAGATCCATCCAATATCTCTCTTCACAACTCCTGGGAAAAGAAAA
The DNA here is from genome assembly GCA_004027595.1 of Dinomys branickii. Classification (NCBI taxonomy): domain Eukaryota; kingdom Metazoa; phylum Chordata; class Mammalia; order Rodentia; family Dinomyidae; genus Dinomys; species Dinomys branickii. The sequence goes on along the minus strand of PVLD010007489.1, from coordinate 7,365 downwards.
ATGTGCCAGGAAGACTGACCAGGTAGGATTTGCATTCAGCGTCCAGTATGAAACGAACCAGCAGTGTAAGAATTTGACTTGTAAAAGCTCTTTAGTCATTAACAGCTTACCAGCGTGAAAGCCTCTTGTCTACAGACTAATAACCCATCTTGGGAACACTCCCTCAGAAGGAAGCTACAGAATGCGGTGACCAGTCTGCTATTCAACTGCTTGGGGTCAAATTCCAAGTGTCCCTTACTTGTTGTTAGGCCTCAGGGAGTTACTTAACTTGTCTAAACTTCAGTTTCTTTAAGTGTGAATTAGGGACATTAAGAATCCCTAGCTCTGCAAATTGTGGTGAGATTAAAAAACTCTATGCCTATATCATCTGTATATGCACACACACGTAGTTTATCTTAGAGCTCAGTTAACACTGGAGTCTGGGTTACCAGGCATTTCTCAGTAAACCACCTAGCCCAGCATTTAACTTCTTTGATACATAAAAAAGCAGATGCATAAATGTCCTTTACCTCTACCCATTAACAAAATAATGGGATTGCGTATCAGCGTGCGCTACACCCCTCGTTATTTCTGAACACTCAATGGATGAAAACTGCCTGAACTTTGTTTCCTGCCATTACAGAGGAAGAAAGGGGAACACGTGTTCAGGTTAAGCTCGTGTCCTTTTGTTGTTCCTGAGGCAGCCCCAGCCTTTGAGGCGCGTACTAGTGAACACATCACTACGTCCACCACCACTTCTGGGAGTGCTCCTCAATCAGAAAAGGGACAAGGTACGAACTGTCCACTGCCCGGCCCAGTATCTTGCACATGGTAAGTACTCAATCAATATTGGTTAAACGAATGAGCTCTGTACAAATATGTATCACGTCAAGCTTAATGTTCTTAAAAGGTGTGCTTTGTGGGTACATCTCTCCAAAATGACTCCTTCCCCGGCCCCTGGGAACTCAATACAGATTTCTGATCTTTATCACCTCAAGACTATTAAAATCATTGAGATGTTTCTTAAAGAGTTTTACAGCCCTCCATATATAATTAGAGGACTGTAACAAGATGTAAAAGAGCAAACAGCCTTTATGCATTGACTGTACTAACCCTTTCAAGTGGGTTCTAGTTACTCATGCTAGGCATGCGTTCTCTATTCAGGAACAGCTCGCCAGCTTCCACCTTTTTGGTGCAGTGACACCAAGTGGTCATATTGTGTAAGTGCAAGAGAATAAACAAAGCCCAGGCCGAGCTGGCTGGATTCCTGAGGCAAAAGTGTGTCCAGGAATGTGCTGTTCCACAAAGATTGGACCCCGCAGTGGAGAACAATAGAAGGAAATTTGAAATCAAGGCCAAATGAATCAGTCTTTCATGAAATAGGGGCCAGTCATCAGAGGAGTTCAAAAGTAGCCCCTGGATTTATTCATTCAACAGTGATTTTTATTGAATATTTGCTATACAATAGGTTCTGTGCTAAGCTCACAGAGAGGCTTGGGTCATAGGTGCACGACCTATGCCACTGCCCTTGGTTTCACGCCCTGCCGGCACATCTCCATTGTTCAGTGCACTGAGCAATTCGAAGTAACATTGCTGGGGGCAGAGCTCAGGGAAAGAGCCCTGGGGTAGTGTGCACAAGGCCCTGGGTCCCGCCCCAGCACCACAGGCAAACAAAAGGCTTTTTTCTGAGTTCCCATCCTGTCTTTCCTTCATACTTTCCCTCCCAACTTATAACACAGACTGTAGGCCCTTCTCCTCCTGCTTCCTTTCTCTTTGCTGTTGGTTCTTTGCTCCTCATCCTATTCCGTACACTTTCTTGTCTTTATGAGACAGGGTCTCGCTATGCAGTTCAGGCTGGCCCTGAGCTCACTTTGTAGCCCAGGCTGGTCTCGAGCTCACAACGATCCTCCTGCCTCAGCCTCCCGAGTGCTGGGATTACAGGCGTGCACCACCTCGCCCGGCTCAATGCGCTTTCTGTATCTCGCACTTTCTGCCCTCAGCTTTAATGCCCTTGGCCCTTTTCTCCCTCTCTCCTCACTTGTCCTGCATTTCTTTCTCCCCTCTTGGCAAAAACAGCTTTAGAAATGTACCTAAGGGCTGGGAATGTACTTCAGCGGCACAAGCGCCTGCCTAGAAATGTATCTGAATGTAATGAAATAAAATTATTACATCACGCATTTACTCCGAGGCCACTCTGTGAAACAGCACCCATTGGGCCTGTGCCTTACTCTGTTTTGCTATCCTTCATAGCCCCCGTTACCACTTTTCTGTGTGGGTGTTTCTGGCCCCTGTCACTGAAATACAAGCTCCTCGTCTTGATCTTGCTGTGTCAATACTACCTAGGTCACTGCCTGCCACATTTTAGTGGGCCATTATTAATTTACTAAATAAATGAGGGAATGAGAATTTGCTATGAATTAAGTACTGCATAAAACACATTTCATGCCTAATTCAAAGAATCCTTTCAATAGCTCCTACAGTAGTTGTAAAAGCAGGATTCATGTCCTTCTCGTTCCATTCACTTAATCACTAAATAAATGAAACTGTCTCCCTGTGACTTAATCACTTTTATTGTTGCTGAGACAAAATACCCAGCACCCAAAGTTAAAGGGGAAAAGTATATTTTTGGTTCACACTTTGTAGAGGTTTCAGAGTGTACTTAACCAGCTCCAAGACAAAGTGCCATCACAGAGAGGCATCACAGAGGAGAAGCAGTCCATGGCGAAGTGGAGGAAGCAGAAGCCAACAACGCCGTGAAGCGGTAAAATAGCGAAGCAGCAGCCACAACAGCCCTCTCTCTGTCCTGTACATTCTATCCCCGCTACCCACCTTTGACTACATGAAGCTTTGCCAGAACATCTACACACAAGCTGTAACACCCTCTTGGTTACCAAGGTTTTCTCTATTGTTGCAATGAACAGCTAATCATACCAGTTAAATACGCAGCAATAACTGAGCAACTATATAACCCGTTCTGATCAGTGACCCCAGGCTTTGCTTGGTGCTCCAGGCACAGCAGGCCTCCATCTAGTTGGGCCTGCATTTATTTGTGAATAGTTTGTCTGGACTCCATCTTATACCCACAGTATGTAGAACACTATGTACACTCACTGGAGGACAAATGAGGTCAAAATAATATAATGGTATAAAATACAAACATTGATGAATATGATTTTTTTGAGACCAGGTCTTGCTGTGTAGTGCAGGCTGGCCTTGAGTTCACTATTTAGCCCAGGCTGGCCGTGAATTCACAGTGGTCCTCCTGCCTCAGCCTCCTGAGTGCTGGTATTACAGGTGTGTGCCTCCACCCCCACCCATGAATAATGACTTTTAAAGGGAGAGGCTCACTCCCCTGAATGTTATGTGACCAAACTAAAATTTACAATCAAAAACCACATGATCTCAAATATATATGGAATCTAAACATGTTGAACTCAAAGTAGAGAGTAAAGTAGTTAGCAGAGGTGGAGGAGTTTGAGGAGATAGAAATACTGATCAAATACTGCAAGGTTTCAGTGAGGCAGGGAGATAAGCTTTAGCAATCTGCACAGAATGGTGATTGTAATCAGTAATCCATTTTATACTTCAGCATTGTTAACAGTACATTTTAAATGTTCTCATTGCAAAATATATGTGAGGTGATTGCTATGTTAGCTTGATTTATTATTCTACAAAGTAAAGGTATTTCAAAGCATTGCATTGTTTTTTGTTTGGATTTTTGTTTTGTTTGTTTGTTTGAGAAGGGTCTCACTATGCAGTTCAGGCTAGTCTTGAACTCACTATGTAGCTCAGACTGGCCTCAACCTCATGGCACTTCTGCGTCAGTCTCCCAAGTGCTGGGATTACAGGTATGAGTCACCACGCCCATCTAAAATATCACATTATACCCAATAAATAAAAATATTATTTGTCAATTTAAAGTTTTTAAAATTTTAGAGGATTTTGAGGGTTTCTAACACAAACAAATATGTCTGAGATAATAAATACACCAATTACCCCATCAAATCATTCACATAATATACATACATTGAAATATCACACTGTACCTCATAAATACATACAATTACTATATGTCAATAAGAAATAAAAATGTATTTTTGAAAATAAAAACATCTGGGGATGTAGCTCAGTGGCATAAGCGCCTACCTGGCAAGTGCAAGGTCCTGAGTTTGATTTCTGGTACAAAAAAAAAGAAAAATGAAAAGTGAAAATAAAAACAAGAGGAAAACAATCTAAGTAGTGATTACCCTAGACATATAATAGGCAAATATAGTGGGGTGTGATAGTGCACACCTGTAATCCCAGCACTGGGGTTGGCTGAGGCAGGAGGATCACCACAAATTCAAGGCCAGCCTGTACTTAGCAAGACCCTGTCTCAAAAAACTAAAACAAGGCAAATATACATCCCTGCAAAACTCCTTAGTGAAAATTTTAAGTATTTCTCTGTGCCCTGAAGGTGTAAATTTACTCTTTGTCTTATTTGACAAGTTCTTTTAAAAATACAAACTTCAGAGGGATCTGATTCTTAGGGTGGGGAAAGAAGAAGGAAAGAAAGCCAAATATATTTGCTGTATGTCTAAATCTGATAATGAGTTTTAAAAGGATTTTGTGTGGCCCCTTGGTCAGCCTGTTTAATTAGAAGCTGATATTCGAGTTTACGTGTCTCTCTGAGGCACGCATGTACTTTTGTGTTTGTACCCCACTGTGTTAGTGAGTTTTCATACCTGTTTCATGACTAAAATTTTAAAGTAAAAACGCTAAACTCCTTTTTAAAACTTCATATGACTTCATATTTTCTGCCTTCTCAGAATTTAATCATGTTGTAGATGCTTATTTACTTCAGAACTCTAAAGTATATGTTAAAAAACAAACCAACTGCAGTGGTGTATACCTATATTCTCGGTTCCTTGGGAAGCTGAGGCAGGAGAACTACAGGTTGAAGGTCAGCCCAGGTAGTGCAGCAAAACACTGCCTCAAAACAAAAAGGGCTGAGGATGTAGCTCAGTGGCAGAGCATTTGCCCAACATGTGAGTCCCTGGGTTCAATACCTGGTATTGTGCAAAAATAAGTAAAGTATATACACGCATTAAATTATGTTGGACTATATACCCCAGGTGTAAATTAGACAACAGTAGTAACACTTTATATTTGTTAAGCACTTACCATGTGCCCAGCAGGCACTGTGCTTTATATACTCTAACCACTTGAAATAGGTTTTATTATACCCTCCATTTTAGAGTTTCAGACTAAAGCCCAAAACCACGTAACTGATAAGTGACTGGTCTAGATTACAAATTAAATCTTTGCTAATTGTATACTTAATAGAAGACGCAGTACACCATTTTTGAATATCTACAGTTGAATTTAACTAGATAAAAACCGAGTACGCTGTCTTAAGAGTTTATTGTATATAGAGTTTTGTTTTTAAAGTTTTCTGTCCTTTTCTAAAAGCCTGTTATCGTTGCTCCAAAAAACATTAAAGTCAAAGAAATAGAATATCCTGTTTGCTCTTAAACTGGTAAAACTTCATGGTCAGTTTTTGGAAAAGAGCCCAGGAGGGTCTGTGAATACAAGTGTGAAACAATTATGTTATCATAAAACAATTACAAAAATTTCTTCTGGTACGTCATCTTGTACAATTCCCTTTTCCTCCTATTTTTCCCCAGCCCTCTGCAGGCTCTCTTCTGGATACACCAGCCCTCTTTACCTCCCCTTAACTTCGCAGTGCTCTACAATGTGTCTATAATTTTCTTATCAGTTAGGTCAGCTGTAGCAACAAAGCACACTGTGACCTCCAGACCAAATCAACCCAGACCTATTTTCTGAGCCTGTTCTAAGGGGCTAAGAACACACCTGCAGGACCGAGAGAGGCATATGAGGCCAGGCTACACGACCTTCTGAGTCAGTATCCATGGATAAGGCCTGGCAGCCGGAAGTTCTAGTGTAAATATGGTAAGGAAATGTTGTAAAACCCTGAGACTATGGTTGCCATCACTACCATCCTACTGGGAAGATTCAGGCAATTATTTTCAGTGCATCAGAATTTATGTACTAGTTTAAATCGGTTGAGCTTCTTGTTCACGGCAGTTTTTAATGCTGAGTGAACACAGGTCCAGACAGCTATTAAGTCTCTGGGAACAAGCACATCCCCTGTGTGCAGAGGGTTGGGGAAACCAGCCAAATAAAGGGGCTGGAGTGAAAAATCAAGCTACTTAAACAGAATGAGAACATATGGTGGAAATGAGCATATAGTTATAACACGTTGAAAACAGTGATGCCCAGGGCAAAGGGATTAGGCAGCACAGCTAAGCCCAGATCCCTCTGGGTGGTGCGTTTGAGCCTCCTGGTTTCCACCCATGGGACGATTTTGATTTTGAGTGCCCGAAGCTAACCCACACCCAGACAAAGCAGACAGTGACTGCGGGGCTCTCCCTTTTCCCCTAAGTCCAGTCACCTATACAAATGGCTGAGACCAAGCTTCGTTTTTCCACCCTGGAGAGTCACCCCCCAATTCAATTTGCACAGCTGTCTGTGAAGGTTTGAATGGCTGTTTCACTGACGACTCACGTAAACCATGGGAAAGGCATAGTTTCAGCTCAGCTTTTCCCTGAAAGGTTCTCAATTTCAAACTTGATAATACAGGCAGTGATACCATATTTCACACAGGGAATGAAAACCAACACAGGATCTCAGAATCATCTGATTCTTGTCCACTGTTCCAAAATGAACGCCAGAAGCCCACTGGGACACTGGAGGAGGTCAGGCAGAACACAGACCAAACCCGTGGTGGCAAACCTATGACACACGTGCTGCAGCAGGCACACAGAGCCCTCTCCGTCAGCACGCGAGCCAAGTCGCCCCATCTTTGCCCCAGCAGCCCAGCATTCAGGTTTAACTGCAGTGCTGGCCCTCTGCGATAAGTGGGCTTTGTGTTGCAGTTTGGGCAGTCGGTCTCTAGCAGTTCACCATCACTGGGCTGAAACCTGCCAAGGGGCAGCCAGATGTGAGATCAGGAGGTGGAAGAAATACAGCCTGGGCGGGCTGGAGGTACAGCTCAGTGGGCTAAGTGCTTGCCGCTAAGCACTAGGGCCCTGAGTTCGATCCCCGGTCCCGGGAGAAAAAAAAAAAAAAGGGGGAACGGATGGTTCCTTCTTTAAGCATATGTGCTTTCCCACCTCCAACCATGTCAGTTTGTATACACCCCTGTATGTTATAGTATAGCCTGAGGCAGCTATATCTCTTCCCAAGGTGAGAGTCCAAGGATATAGATAAACCCAGGAGTACAGTTATTATCACAGGGAAGATGACTGATTGAGTGGTAGGGCAACAGAGATGAGGGAGGAGAAAAAACGAACTGATCAAAAGGGCCATCATCTGTGTAACCTG
>PVLD010007488.1:54738-91360 GCA_004027595.1 Dinomys branickii | reverse complement strand
ACCCCCAACTCAAGGAAGGCCCAGGAATTCCACAGAACTTCCAGAGTCTTCCTCTTCCTCCTCTTCCACCTCCTCCTCCTCCATACACACACACACACACACACACACACACACACACACAGGACTGCCCCTCCCCTCCTTAAACCCCTCTCTTGTATTCCCACACACACCTCCTGCCAAGCGCAAGGCACAGCAGTTGTCTGTGTCTGGGCCACAGGCTGCCCTAAGTCCATAGAATCTCAAAATAGGGGAGGGATGTCCCCAAGTGGGAAAGCTCCAGGTGTCTCTGCAGAGCACAGGGACCACCAAAGAAGGGGGACCAGATCTCATTTCCCTGCCCCCTCCAGCACAATGCCTCTCTTCTCCCCGTGCCCCTCTGCTCCTCCATGCAGCCTGCCCTTCCCTCTTCTCCCCAGGGCCACTCTGAGAACAGACTCAGTCTCTGTGATATGCCAACTCACACCCTCCAGACCCCCTCAGAGCCATGCCCTCAACTCCTCCAGGCCACCCCTTACAGACCTGGGCCCCCTAAAGCAATGCTGGGACTCTCAGCCGCCCTGGAGAAGGGGGCTGCTCATCCACCTGCATATCAGTGGTCTCCATGGGCCCCTATCAGGGCATCTTCTGGAGCATCCTCCTTTCTTGCATTTAATGCCAAATCTGTGAGGGAGCCGGCGCCCTCCCTCTTCACCCCGGCCCTGTCTACCCCCATGCCCTCTCAAAGTGCATCCGACCCCGGCAGATGAAGGATCAATGCCAATCCAATAACGCAGTTGTCTGCCCTCTGCAGCTGCATTAAGCCTCCCCGAGCAGGCTGAGGCAGCGCTCCCACTGCTACCCAGGGGCTTAGCTAGTTGACCACAGCATATCAGCACTTGCTTCCTCTCTCTCCCCCGATGGCGCCCAGTAGTCGCTCTGTCCAGGCCTGAGACCCCAGCTCAGTAGCCCCAGCTGCTGCACACCTACCCCACACATCAGAAAGTTCATGTAGGGCACAGGGTGCAAACAGGCTACCCAATCTCTTAGCAGAGGGAGCCCAGAGTAAGGCTGGAGAAGTACCCAAGATCACACATCCTATCTGAGTCTTCTGTAATCACCACATCCCTTAGCTTCCTTGTCTGGGTTGAGATCCAAGGTCTAGGCTGACATGTCAGAGGTCCAGGTTCAAAGGCTACATCCAGGTCTAACATCCAGGTCAGTGTCCAGGTACAGATCTAAGTCCAGGTTCAGTGTCCATGTCCAACCTTGGGTCTAGGACCAACAGCAGAGACTAGTCCAAGGTCAGTGACTGAAGTTATAGGTCCAGATCTGATATCCAGGACAAATCCATGTGCACATTCAAGTTTCAATGTCTGGGAAGTGGTCTAGGTCAACATTCTAGGTCCAGGATTGAGATCCAGATCCAACTTCCAGTTCAAGGTCATATGCAGATCCATTCTCAGACTGGCTGGTTTTAGAGACACCACTATCTTTCTGTGTGGCCTTGCTTAGTCTCTTCTACCCCAGCCTCAGTTTCTCTCCCCTGAAATCAAGCAGTTGGACTTGACCTCCTTTAGCTCTGACCATCTGAGAACTCCAAAGTCTGGTTTTCCCTATCCACACAAGGTTCAGTGGAATGTGGAGAGATGCAGTCTGGGGACCCATGGTTCCCCCTAACATCTCAGGCCTACAGGAGAACGTGAGGGCCCAAGCTGAGCTTTCACACTTTGGACAGCATCCATCTGTGACTCTCAAGAGAGGGCAAGAAGTACACTACAGTCCCTTAAGTCAACCAGCCAGGTACACAACCCCAAGGCTGTCAGCGGCAGAAGGCATGAGGTCTGGGAGGACTGTTGTGTCCTAAGAGGTGGCACTAAGGGCACCTGAGGCCCCCTGGGAAGAGGCGGAGATGCTGCTGGCAGAGATGAGATTCCCAGACCTCCTGGCTTCCTTCCCAGTGGAGGCCTCCCCTGGAGTGACCTACTCACTGTCAGCCTGTGGCTAAGGAGGGGTGTGGAATGGGGCTCTGCTCACACCCTCCCAGGGCAGAAAGCAGAGGACTGGAGAGGGGTGGGCACTGTGCTACACATCTGTCTCCAAACACAGGCACAGAAGGCACGTGGGAATGCACCCCTGAGGGTATAAGAGGCTGCCCCTCCCCACAGGCTTGGGGAATTGAGGCCTTGAGCCACTCTCTCCTATCTCCACAATCCCTTGAAAACTCTTTCCTATCAATTTCTGCAGAACTTGGATCTCCCTATGGGCCATAGGAATGGGGCCAGTCAGGAAAGACCAGAATATGGGAGATTCCAGGAGGTAAGGGGGTGGGCAGGGGCCCTGAAATGCTCTAGAAGCTCCCTCGGCCTGGGTCAGAGGACATCAGCCCCCACCCTACAGACCTGGTCATGCTGGGCCAGACCTCACTGTATCCCTGGATTCCCTGAACTCAGGGACCCCCCTTCCCCACGGGCAGATGTACCAGCTGCCAGGCCTTCCAAGGAGGTGGGTGTCATTTCTGGTCCAGTGCCCAGGGAATCACTAACAAAGATGCTATAATAAGGGGAGGGGGAGGTAACCAGCCCCTTTTGCCCAGCTCTGCAAGCAGACAGGAGAAACTATTTTTATCCTGCTTTGCTGCTGACAGACCTGGCTTTCTGCTCAGCTGGCTGGAGCTGATTCTCAAGGCCCGAGGCCCTGGCACAGCAAGCAGCCACTCTAAATATACCCATGCAGCAGTCCCTGCAGCCCCCACTGCCTAGCAGCCCCGAGGCCCCTCAAGAAACAGCTGCCCAGGGAACTGGTCCCCACTGGGTCCTTCTCCTTTCCTGCTGTTTGAAGACAAGGGGTGGGACTGGGGCTAGAAATTCCCTAAAGGCAGCTCAGTGTGGACTGGATTAAGAAAAGGAGCCCACTCTGGCTCCAGCAAGAACTTGTTCCATGACCTGTGGGGGGTCAGAGCCCCTCCATGGACCTCAGCTTCTATAGAAGGGCATGAGAGGACATGACCTTAGTCTTAGCTCTGCCATCTAGTGCTTAGCTGGGACACAGTAAGAGTTCACTAAGTGTCAGTCATTACTATTGAGCATTATTTATAAAAATGTAAATGCATACTGGAGAATTTTCTAGAACAACAGCTTTCCGTACCCTAACATTCCCAACCCCATAATACACGGGTCAAGGGCATGGTGGTATTCAAGGAAACCCACAGAGCTCCCAACTGGGTGAGGCCCTTCACACTCCAGCAGGCCTCCATGCCCTTTTGGGGGCTTGGGGTTGAACATAGGCCTGGGCAGGTTCAAACCTGAGTTCCCTCCTGTGGCCATGGGAAAGTCCTCTCCCTGTCTGGATCTCGGGAACCATGTGCCCCTGGCTTCCAGAGAGGGTGGTGTGAGTGGAAGGCTGGTAGTCACGGTAGGGCTTGTTACAGGATGCACTCACCCCAGGAGTCAGACAGGTGGGGACAGAGTCTACAGAGAACCTAAGTTTCTCATACATATCCTTATCTACTGCTCCTTTGGCACCAGAATTTTTTAAGAATGGATTTTGAACCTTCTGTCAAGGCTCTTGGACAGGGAAAGTCAGTCATTCTCAAGTGACATGTGACTGCCTTCTCCATAGCCCTACATGACGAGGCAAGCTGGTCCCTATACCTCAAAAGTATTTCAACCCAGAGTGGTGCTAGGACTTACCTGGGTCACACAGCTAGGCTCTGTGGACAAGGGCCAGGTGCAAGGCCTCTTCTTTCTGGGTTCCAGCTCCCGAAGTCTCTATGGGAACCCAAACAAAAGAGAACTGTCTCAATGTGTCAGCCGGAGATAGCCAAAACCTATCTGGGTTCCATGCACAAGGTGACAGCATGGTTTATAGTGTCCCAAAGGAATTCCCAGAGTTGAGGCCCAGAGAGGTGAGGTAATTTGTCAAGGTTACAGCAAGATGAGACACCTGTGCATATCCCCTACTCTCTGACAGATTAGGGTATCACCAGAAAATATAGGAATAATAACAATGCCAATAAAAATTGATGGTAACTATGTGCCCGGGGCTGCACTAAGCACTTCACATGCATCAATTCATACAATCTTATTATGAACTCCCTTATCCAGATGTGCCAAGCAGAGGTCAGGTAACCTGCCCAAGATCACACAGGGAGAAGTCTGTGGGTCTCACAAGAATGGAGTAGAATGGGTGGAGGGATCTTGGAGGGACTGATTCAGCCGTGATATAGAAAGATTTTTCATAGCATCCCAGTCAGCCTTACTCCTGTACATATGGAACCCAGAGAGATCAAGCAAACTGGTCAAGGTCACAAAGAAAATTAGAGCCACTTTCTTCTGATATGACCCCACAAACTTCAGTGCTCCCCAGACATCGGGAACTCCACAGCCACTGGGCATCAGGGGGCCCACAATGCCTGCCCTGAAGGCAGTTCTTCATGTATCCCTAGGCAAATGAGCAGCCCTTGTTTGAGGCATCCCTACTGCTATAGAAAGAGCCACCAGCATCAGGAGTAAAGTACTGCAGGGCTGCTGGCCACCAGCAAAGGGCACCACCAACAGATCGTGCATCTGGGCAAGAGCTGCTTGGTTTTCTGAGCTCCTGCTCTGCATGAACTTTTCCCATCTGATAAGCAGGGAAGTACACAGCTGGGTGAGGAAAGAGCCCAGAGAGAAGCAGCAAACAATGTCAGGGTGGACGCAAGGAATTGCTGCCTGGAGACACCCACCTGGGAAGACTGTTATCATCACTCCTAGCAGCCAGATGTACAAGGTGCCAGGCTTGGGCTGGAAGCCTGCTTCTGCCTTGTCACTGCACACCTGAGGTATGTTACCTAACTTCTTTGGGTTTGGTGACCTCATCTGTAAAACAGTACAGTCCTGAGGGTAGAAGGATCTGTGTGTGCAAAGTTCTTCAAACACTGCCTGATGGACTGGGGCCCTGGAAGCACTGGTTATTAGCTGTTTATTGTTTGTTCCCTGGTGGTTCCTTAAAAACTTGGGAGGCACAGTCAAGTCAGAGAGTGTTCCAAGGTTACCCAGCAAGGAATGGTAAAGCCGGAACTCAGCTCAGGTAGTCTGGCACCAATCTAAGTTGTGTTTTCAACCAATCTATCATTTTCTTTAATGACAGGACATGCAGACCCCTGGTCACATGACTGTTCACAAGTGTCTCCCATACTAGCTTCATTTCCAGAAAAAGGATGCAAAGCATAGAAAGATGAACAATTTGCCCAGGGTCACCCAGGTAGAATCTGTGTCATAGAACCAAGTTGTTCTCTGCTTTACACAGCCTAGGCCATATGAGGTATAGACTGTCCCAAGGGCTGGTGGACAGGACCACTGTCACAGATGCTCCTGGGCTGGCACACAAGGCTGCCCTGCAAATCACCATCACCCATCCCACAGGACTTACCGAGCGCCCACTGGCTGGGGTCCTACAGATGGGCGGTGGCAGCCTGGCCACAGGTCCTTCTTCAGGGACCTCCCAGGTATAGGGAACAAGAGGAGACATGCAGTGGGCTCCAATCCATGCTCCATCCCCGGAACAAGTCCCCTCACTACTCTGCACCTCAGTTTCCTGATCTGTAATAAGAGGATTTGTGGTGACACAGGAAGAAGATGGAAATGAAGCACTCAGCTGAGCCTGGCAGACAGTAAGTGCTCAATAAATGTAGCTAGTACTGTCATCATCATTAATTAGAATGGAAGGGGCCCAGGAAGGCCCACCAGTACTTAACTCAGTCCAAAGCAACACTGCCTGAAGCTTTTGGGACATGAGCACCAGGCTGGTTCTGGCATGGAAGGTGGGGGACCTCCAAGCCAAAGGCAGAGTGAGGGGAGTTGGGGGTGCTAAGAGGCTGGGCACACCCTCCCCCTCAGATTAGCAAACTGTTGCTACTACTGTCCTCTCCCACCTCTGGCCACAGAACCTCTCACTACTGAATCACCCATCCCCACAATCCCGACTATGCTGACTGCTGAATGAACACAGAAAGAAAGAGGGCTCACCCTCACCTTCCACACCAGGACAGTGACCGTCCCAAATGCCAGAGCACAGGCCCGGAGGCTGTCAGCTGGGCACTGGAGAGACTAAAGCTGACCAGAGCACCCAGCCTAAGTCTGAATATCATGGAGTCCTCCTTCCAGCTTTCAGAGCCCTCCGCCACCTGCTCACTTCATTGGGGGGTCTGCTGGGGGTCTACAGGCCTCAGGGGTCAGGTGGAGAGAGTCAAATGTGATTTGCTACTACTCAGCCATGCACTCCAAGAAAAGGGCTTCACTTCTATTGTTCTCCAGATTGAAATGCCAGGATGGTAAGTTTGGGAGCCCAGCCCCCAATATCCTCAGGAAAAGTGCTAGGACCAGACAAGGGCACAGGAGGCCGAGACAAATCCCGTGGCCCTGCCCTCCAGAAGCCCTTAAGGAATCCCTTGGGGGCGCCCTAGGCTGCTGACCCACCATGCACTCAACACCACCACAGACTCTCCTCCAGCTCCAACCAGCGGGACTGGGGAGCAGGGGGAGGCAGGTCTGGGCACTACCACACGCCATACACCTGACCCTTCTGAAGTCCTCCAGCAACCCTGGGGGCAGGTGGGGCTGAGCAGCAATTTGGATTCATTTGTGCAACATGTACTCACTGCAGACCTCCCGGAAACCAGGCCCAGGCTGGGCACACAGCGCCAGCCCTGGGGAGCTCAAAGTGCAGGGGGAGGCAGGCAATCTAATCATCATCAGTGAAGTCACTCTTTCAAGCAAGTAAAAGGCATAATTATAATAGCTAACATTTATATAGCAATTATTGTTCACTCTCAATTTCCTTACGTGTAAAATGGGGATTATAACGGTGCCTACTACCTGGGATGATTAAGTGAGCTAACGTGTAAAGTACTAAGGCAGAGCCTGGCATACCCTAAGAGCGTAATACTGCATGTGTGTCTCACCATCAGTCTCCTCAGGCCTTCCAATGATCCTGGAAGGGTGAGTCTAAGCTCCACATGTAATTTTTTTGTTTTTTTGAGTGGGGCCAGGGTCTCACTATGTTACCCAGGCTGGTCTTGAATTCCTGACTCCAACCATCCTTCGACTTCTGGACTAGCCAGGAATGTAAGTGTTTGCTACCACACCTAGCCACAAGCTCTGTTTCCTAGGTAAGAAAACTGAGATTTATAGAAGCTATAGGACTAGAAAAGCCAAATACTCTTGGGAAAAAATAGAGGACAGGCTGTGGCATCAAACCACCAAGGTTTGAATTTTAGCTCCTCCATCCACTACACGTAAGCTTAGCCTGACTACATCTATGCCTCACTTCCTCCACCAGCGAAGCGGGACAATAATGATACCTTCTCGGTGTGGTTGTGACATTTAAGATACTGAACGCAAAACCTACAAAATGATGTGGTGGCACAGGCCTGTAACCCAGCACTCAAGAGCCTTCGGCAGCAAGACAGCAAGTTTCAAGCCCAGCCTGGGCTCCACAAAAGGTATTTCAAGTCAGGCTTGAAATACCTGAGACCCGTCTCAAAAAGAGGGGGAAAAAAAGAAGAGAAAAAGAAATCAACAGTACCGACCCCGTGTTCCACGGTTATTTGTATCTTGAGCCATGTAGGAAGGATTTGGTACCCGCAGCCTGACCCAAGAACTGAGGTGATCCGGGGCCCATTGTCTTACATGCCATCATTTCCCAAGACCACAGGCGGGCACGACGAGGGGACGCCTCCCTCAAGACCGACCCTTCTCGCCCCTGCAGGTTATGTCCCACACTGCCTGCCCCCGAGCAGCTACGATGCGGACCAGAAGCCCGGCCTGGAGCTGGCGCCCGCCGAGCCCGCGTACCCGCCGGCGGCGTCAGAGGAGTACAGCGACCCCGAGAGCCCGCAGTCCAGCCTGTCGGCGCGCTTCTTCCGCGGGGAGGCGGCGGTGACCGACAGCTACTCCATGGACGCCTTCTTCATCTCGGACGGGCGCTCGCGGAGGCGGCGGGGCGGGGCGAGCGGGGACGCGGCGGGCGCGGGGGCCGCGGGGGGCGCGGGGGAGCGCGCGGGGCGTGCGGGGGCGCCAGCGGGCAGCGGGCACCGGCACGCGTGCGCCGAGTGCGGGAAGACGTACGCCACGTCGTCGAACCTGAGCCGCCACAAGCAGACGCACCGCAGCCTGGACAGCCAGCTGGCTCGCAAGTGCCCGACGTGCGGCAAGGCGTACGTGTCCATGCCCGCGCTCGCCATGCACGTGCTCACGCACAATCTGCGCCACAAGTGCGGCGTATGCGGCAAGGCCTTCTCGCGACCCTGGCTGCTGCAGGGTCACATGCGCTCGCACACCGGCGAGAAGCCCTTCGGCTGCGCGCACTGCGGCAAGGCCTTCGCCGACCGCTCCAACCTGCGCGCGCACATGCAGACGCACTCGGCCTTCAAGCACTACCGCTGCCGCCAGTGCGACAAGAGCTTCGCGCTCAAGTCCTACCTCCACAAGCACTGCGAGGCCGCCTGCGTCAAGGGCGCCGAGCCGCCCCCGCCGCCCCACGCTGGCCCCACCAGCTGAGCCCCTGGCCGCCACCCCGCTTGCGTCTGCGGCGCCCTCTCCGGCCCCCAGCTGCGTTTCCCCGTCCACGGGGACGCCCCCTCCTGGCCCCCAACTTTATGCTCCAGCCCCTAGACCCATAACTTCCGGCACTGACTTCCCGCCGCCCTGCACCTCTCACCTACGTCGTCCTTCCCAGGCACCACTTGGACCTTTATCCCCAGTCCACGCCTTCAAGGCTCCCAACTCAGGCACCAGGTCCGCACCTTTCCCTCGCGGGGCCCCGCCCAGATCCTGTACCCTGCTTCGAACCTTCAGACCCGCCTTCTCACTTCTCAGCGAAGCCTCTGACCGTTCCTCTATTAGCGCCCTGCCTGAGATTCAAACTTAACCCTCAAGCCCACGTCTGCCTCAGGGTCCCTATCCACCCGGACGCAGGCCCTGAATTGCCAGGCCCAGGCCTTCCCACAGGCCGCCCTGCTAAGGCTGCATTCTTAGCAGTCCCCAGTCTGTACCCAGGCCCTCCCTGCCCGGACCCTAGGTTCAGCTCCACCGCCCGACGCCAATACTCACCCACTTCTGTTTTGAGCCTCAGCACCCATTCCCACTCCCCGCTCTCTCCAGGACCCCTCAGCGCTCTAGCACCCCTGTGACTTTACCTGACCTAGAGCTGACCTGAGGGGCAGTTCAGGGCCCTGACCCCTATTGTCACCCCCTCAACCCAGGACAGCCCCTTCGCCGGGCTCTCAGCCTGGCACCGCCTCCTCCCCAAATTCTCTGAGCACTTTCCCATTCCCAGGACTACAGGTACTCCTCCTTATTTCCTGGGGGGAGGCCTGGAACAACTCACCAAGGCCTGTCCCCTTATCCAGCTAGGCCCCTTCGATTATTTATGTGTGTATTTATTTATTATCTATTTATTATTCTGTTTAATCTCTTGGCCTCACCCAGGGACAGTCTGGCTTCCCCAGCTGGACTGGGAGGTCAGGGAGCCAGGCAAGGAGAGGAGCAGCAATGGCCATAGTGAGCTGCCCCCCTCCACTTTTTCGGTCTCGGGAGAAGCCCCACCCTCGTCAGTGCTCAGTGCAGAAGGGGCCCTGAGAACGGACAGGGAGGGGCCACCAGGAGGTCCTGTAGTGGGGCAGGTCCCCACCCTCCTGAGCCCTCTGCTCCTGCTCCAGGAGTCTGGAGATAGGAACCTCCTCGTTTATTTCTTCCCCTTCCCGAGGGACCCCAGGTTCCGGGACCGACTGAGCCCCGGACCCCGCTGGGGCCTCTGACCCGCTCCCTGGGAGCAGCGCTCTCTCCAGGCCACGTCTATGCAACTCTCCCGGGCAGAGGGGCCGGGCTGCCAGCCACCCGCCTATTGGCCACCACTACCTCCTCCGACGCGCTTCTGCATGCCCGGGCGAGGACCGAAGCACACACCTCCACGCGCATGCCCGGCCCCTCTTCTTTAAGCACACGCCTCTGCCCCCAGCACTGGGAGCCCAGTCCCGGGGCGGTGGAGGCATGGTCTCTCTGACTCTCTTCCCCTCCCCTAGCCACCAGAGAGGGTGGAGGTGGAAGAATCCCCACTGCAGGGGTCTTTCTGAGGGCTTCAGAGGGGTGTGTAGAGCTTGGTCCAGCGCTGGGCCCACCGCAAAGGGAGGCTGCAGGGATGGTTGGAGAGAGGGGTCGCGGAAGCAATTATGGAGGGTGTCGACCCTGTAAATAGGAACTTCTGACAGCAATAATTTTCCATGCATGCTACGCCTTTTGGCCATATTTTGTATGAGCGCTTGGCGCTCCCCCGTCTCCTCTTCCCACAGCTCAACCCCGTCCCCATCCGTTCCTCACCTTCAGCAGTATTATTATAACGCAATTCAGGGATATTAAAGGGACTTTGGCCACTCAGCAGCGCCTCTAGACCTGGTGAATGGGGATGGGGGTGTAAAGAAGGAGAAGGCTCTGAGGAACAGCTAGATGCTTCCACTCCATTTCCCTCTGTCACCTGAGAAGCCTGCAGCGGCCACTAGGGTCCCTAAGCATCCCCCACAGTATTGGGGTCCTAAATCCTAGGTATTCCTCAAGTCAGTGTTCAAGAGCCAGGTTAATAACATAAGTAAGTGAAGTCAAGTAGTTTGAGGCATTAGGGAATAGTGGAGCCTATGATTAATTGGGGGTATGTCTTGTCTTAAAGCACTATACTTCAGGCCAGGCATGGTGGTACATGCCTGCAATCCCAGCTGTCAGGAGGCTGAGGCAGCAGGATCACTGGGAGTTTGAGGCCAATCTAGGCTACAGAGTGAGTCCAAGGCCAGCCTAAACTATATAGCAAGATTCTGTCTCAAAAAGAAATGCAATTCAAATTAAGTACACCTGCCAAACTCATGCAATAGTGAGCCACGTTTGTTCACCAACAGTCAGTTCATCAGCCCTGAGTCCTACTCACTTCATTCTCTCTGCTCTGCTCACCTTCCAGCCATCTCCAGCTGTTCATGCATGAAGCAAACACAAGCTTGCCCAAGGCTAGCTTTGGCTCAGCAGGCTGCCTCTCAAGCTTGTGTGCTACCTGTCGATACATGTGTTCAGGGAGACATTTGACAACCAGTCCACCCTCCTGCTGGCTGCTTTGGTGGTCTTGCAGACTACAGATCCATCCTTGAGGTACTAAACCCTTCACTGGAGATTGAGAGCCCTGGCCACTAATCCCCAACCCCAACACAGACCCATCAAGAAGTGGGGCTTGCATGTTTTCAGGGGTAGATGCCAGACAGGGTAGGGGGTTCTGTAGGGTGCAACCCCTTATCCCCTGGCACCTTCTTGTGGACTTCCTCCTTTGGTAGGCAGTGCCCTCAGTTTTTAGCCCTTCTCCCTGGTGCCTATCTGCTTTTCCTTTCACACATCCCTGGGCAGGGGCTGCATCCTGAACAATGTTCTAGGTGTTTTCAACAATGACTGCAGCTGTGAGCATCCCTGCTCCCAAGTCTCCAGTGGAGTCCTGAGGGCACAGGCACCTGTCACATTCTTTAACATTCCACACACAACCCCTAGGGCTACACACCATCCTGACCTGCTCTGGCCCCCACTATACCCATTTCAGGTGCAGGGAACAGCCGAGAGGTGGCTCAGTGTTGGAGCACTATTGTAGAGCAGCTGGCATCTCTGTTTTGACAGCAGGAGTCACAAGCAGTAAAAAGATGGCCCCCACCACTTCTGCTATCCAGATCCCACGGATGTGTGCCTGACTGGCAGAATTTAATTCACCGTGTGATTGTTACAAGGAAACCTGAGAAAAGGCATCTGTAACTCTCCAATCATGTAGTACAGAGGGCACCCTTCAGGAGTTGGGGGTGTATGTTGGTGCCATTGGCTACATCAGCCCAGCTATAGGTGCCCAATATCCATACCACCCTCCCTGAGGAGCAGCTGTGGACTCTGAGCATCAGCTGAAGGGATGGTCCCTACTCGTATAACAGCATCAACCCCCGTCTCCAGTTCAGAACCAACCCCAGCCAATGAGACTTAAGGAGGGGGTTCTGGAAGCTTATGGAAAGCCTTGCTGTTTCCTCTGTCCCAAGAGGAGGTGGTCCAGGCTCTTTTCCCCTAAAACATGAACAGGCAATCATGCCATCCTGTGACCACAAAAAGAGCCAGGTTTAGCATAAAGCCCACACTGTGAATGGCAAAGTAGGGCCACAGAAAAAGCCCATGTCCTTGATGACATCAGGAGCCAATGAAAAAAAACACCCTGAAGTGGTTGGTGACACGAGTCTTTATTAAGTCAGCTGAATCAGGTCCTGCTACCTACAGCCCAAAGCACCACAATTGCCTTTCACAATGCCCTCAAAGGCCTTCAAGTTCCCTGTGACATCACTGTCTGGTCCTCCTCCTACCTGTCCTGCTGCTCTGCCCAGCAACGTCACTGGCTCACCTTCAACATCCAGAGAAGGAACTCATGTCCCATCCGGTGTGCTGTCCTCCAGCAATCTCTTCCACTGATGGCTTCACTTTCCACATATGGATGACTCGGGTTTACATGATAACTCCTACCTCCTCTCTGAACTGCACACCCTGTCTGTCCAAAGACCTCCCCTATTCAGACACCCTAAAGCACCAGGGACCAGGCTAAGTCTGAACCTGTGACCTGATTCTCTTCCAGGGTTTCCTCCCTCCATGTGTGGCGCCAGCACCCACCCATTCCTACAGACACCAAGCTCAGAAGTCACTTATCCCACCTCATCGCCCTGCCCTACCACCCAACCCATCACCGTGCTTGATCACTTACCCTCTCCTTCTTCTCAGGCTTCACGTTGTCCACAACCACCACCACCTCTGGCCTGTACCATGGGGCCAGCTGTGTGCTAACCTCCTGGGAGCCAATCTCCTCCACCTTTTTTCCTCAACCCTTGGCCGACACACGGGTCTTTTCAAGAGCTGAGCATGGCTCAGTCCGCTTGGGTTGCTCTAACAAACTATCTTAGCCTGGGTGGCTAATAAACAACAGAAACTTATTTCTCACTGTTCCAGAGGCTGGAAGCACATTCAGTGTCTGGTAATTGCTGCTTCCTGATTCGCAGACAGCTGTCCTCTCTCTGTGTCCTCACATGGTGCAAAAAGCAAGGGAACTCTCCAGGCGCTGTTTCCTTTTTCTTTTCTTTCTTTCTTTCTTTTTTTTTCAGTACTGGGGATTGAATCCAGAGCCCTGCTGGGCAAGTGCCCTACCACTGAGCTACATCCCCAGGCCCCAGGGACTCTTCCATTATGGCATTAATCCTGTTCGGGAGGGCTCTGCCCACACCACCTACTCCGTTCCAAAGGGTCAACTGTTAACACATCACACTGAGGGTTAAGATTTCAACCTATGAAGTTTGGAAAAAGACAGAGTTATCCTCTGTCTATGGCATTCTGCCTCTACCACCACCAAATTCACATCCTTCTCATGTGGAAAATACATGCATTACATCCTCTTCAACCCAAAAGTCCGAGCTCATTCCAGCATCCATTCTGAAGTCTCAAATCCAAAGTCTCATCTAAATAGTGTGTAAATATGGGTAAGACTCAAGATCTCCTTCAGCTGTAAATCTGTATAATAAAACAAGCTATATGTCTCCAAAATACAATAGTGGGGTAGGCTCAGGGCAGATACCCCCTTTCAAAAGGGAGAGACAGGAAAGAAAGAAGGGACATCATATCCTAAGCAGGCCCAAGCTACAAGGCAAACTCCATGAGATCTTAAGACTCAAGAATAATCCTTTTTGGTCAGTTGTGGTGGTGCACACCTGCAAAGCCAGCTGTTCAAGAGGCTGAGGCAGGAGGATTGCAAGTTTCAGGCCAGCCTGGGCAACTGAGACACTCAAAATAAACAATGAAAAGTACTGGGCACATAGCTCAATCCCTAGTGGGGAGGGAAAGAAAGAAATGGGGGGCAGGGGAGAAAGGGCGGGAGGAAGGGAAAAGGAAAAGGAAGGGAAGGAAAGAAAGGAAACCCAAGGGAAGGAGAAGAAAAATACTCCTTGGCTTAACGCTCTGCCCATCAGGTCACTGGGGCAGTCTTTTGGACCCACTAGGACAATAGTCCCACACTCCAGTCCTGCCTACAGCTCTATCCAGCAGGGCTGTGCCTCAGGGCCCTGGGAAAACCCATCCTACTGAACTGGGCAGAGGTGGCCTGGCCCCTTGCAAACAAGGAAATGGTCCCCACTCGTAGAGCAAATCAGGCGGCCTTGGTGGTCTCTACTTGCAGAGTCATCCATCCTTTGTCTTGAAGAATGGCTTGGGTTCTCAGCTGAATGGCTCTGCAGTCCATCCTGTATGCTTTGAGAAGTCTAACCACTATTTCATAACAAGGATAGGCTTTTTGTCATTATCCAAAAACATGTTTTATTAGTCACTGTCCCATAGCTGGGACAAAATACCCGACACCCATAGCTTCAAGAGGACAGGTTTATTCCGGCTCATGGTTTCAGAGGGTTCGGCCCATTGTCTGCTGGCTCCCAGGCAGAAACAGTACGGTAGAAAGGCACAGTGAGGGAAAGCTGCTCGACACGTGGCAGCTAGGAAGCAGAGAAAGAAGGGAGGGGCTGGGGACAAGAACGCAGTCCTCCCAGTGACCCACCTCCTCCTACCAGGCTTCACCTTCCAGGAGCACATTCAGCCCTGAATTCATCAATGGACTGATCCCCTGATGAATGTATGCTTCCATGATCCACTCACCTTTCAAAAGCCCCACCTCTGAAAACGCAAGAGTCTTGAGGGACATTTTAGATCTAAACCCTAACACACATCCCTCATTTTCATCTAAGACCTCATCAGAATACTTTTCAGCCCATATTTCCGTTGTGATCCAGATTACTTAGGGACCTTCTAAGAAGACTGGAGCTTTCTCTAAAGTTCTCCCTCTCTTTCTCTAAGCCCTCACCAGAATTACCTAGAGACATCCTGGTAAATTTTTGGACAGGCGCATTGGGGGCGGGTGTATAATGCCCACTTTTTAAAGAAGTATTTCTACTGATGAACTTTTAATTTTGTGAGTTTTGTTAAACAATGTGTACTTAGCAAGAAAATGAAATATCAATAAAATAAAAAAGTTAAATTTTTAATATGTAATGAATGTTTAGAATAACTGTCAACATTTTCAGCATGTTTACATGCTTATAAGATCTAAAACAGTAACAACAGAAATAAATTCCTCTGTGAACTACAATGAAAATACAAATAAAACTCTACCACAAAAATAATCTTTAATTATCACACCTAAGGCAGTTTTCACACTTAAGAACAGCATATTCCATATACAAATACTGCTTACATGGACAGCATGTGTGTTTTATTTTCCTGTCCTTAGAGGACATACTTGACATCTGGCTGGTCTGCCTGTTTTCTTCAGAAGTTCTTGCGTTGTTTCACCTGTCTGTTCACCGTTCTACTCCAGAATTCTTTTGAGTTCTTTGGGCAGACAAATACTGTTCTTCCTCTGTTGTAATTGATCACTTATCAATCCCAGTCCCAATCCTCTAAGAAAATTTCTCCATGGTATTTTGCACTTGTTATTTTCTTTGTAAAGTACAACACTATTCATGCCTGACATGTTTAGGATCGAGTAAAACAACCACTGGCCAACACTTTGTGTTTCAGATGACGTCACAGTTGCTGCATGACTTGTCAACATCTACTCCACCTTTCATTTTGTTGTAAAATGTGACCATTTCTGGTTTCATTTGTATTGAAGATTCACTAGCAATTTTTTTTTTTTTGAGACAGGGTCTCAGCATGTGGTCCAGGTTAGTCTGGAACTCACTATGTAGCCCAGGCTGACCTTAAACTCACAAGACCCTCATGCCTTAGCCGTCCAAGTGCTGGGATTACAGGCGTGCGCCACCACGCCCAGCTTCACTATTGATCTTATCATCATGGTGTAATGTCGACAGTATCAATACTACTTTCTTTTTCTTCACCACATAAGAGGCCAATATTAAGTCTTTCTGAAATCTGAAGATTGTATTATACATTTCTCCATTGTGAACTTGCAACATTTTATAAGGAATCTCAGGTTTGTTGTTGCAAATAGTTCCTGTGATGGCCAACTGGCCTTCTTTTGACCAATGTAACATCAGTGGGTAACCAGTGAACCAATTGTTGAATGTGACATTTGGGTTACTTGTTGAAATAAGTGCAACAAGTCCGTTACAAAGTTTATTACTGCAGGAATACAGACTTGGTGGCTGAGTTCCAGGATAAATTTCCAAATTCAAGATGTAAAATATCTTTGCACCCACCAGGGCACATATTTTTATATCATATTTGGAAGGTTTATTTGCATATATTGCCAAAATCTTCAACAACCACAAAATGATGTAAGTTTTTGGTCAGTTGTCATGTATTCAGACAATGTATAAATTGCTTGACACTTCAAAACAAAACTTTCCAAAAATGAGCAAAGAGCAATCAAATTATCAGATTTTTTTTTGTTTCTTGGCGGGTCTTTTTGTTGTCAAAGCACATGCAGTTGTGAAGGAAATCAAATTTCTTGAGTGTCATTATTGTTCTAAAAATCTCAATGCCATATCTATCATTTCTCCGTAAATCCCTTAGATTCTGATCCTTTGGAATGATAAAGTCCTGTGTCTTGGTTACTTTTCTCTCGTTGCTGAGACAAAATACCCAATGCCCAAAATGAAGGAAGGAAAGGTTTATTTAGCTTACAGTTTGTGGAGGTTTCAGTCCATACTTGGCTTGTTCTGAGGCAGAGTGGCACATGGCAGAGGGCGAACTGTTCAGGGCAGCAGAGCACAGCAGAAACAACCAGCAAAAGGGAGAAATGACCACAGGAATGAAGCAGGCAGCCTCTTTCTCTCCCCTACATATACAAACTATTCCCCCTAGGGTATAGCTCTCACACCCACAATCCCAGCAAATTATCTTCCCCAGGGCAGGTATAGCTCTCACACCTGCATTGGATCATGGATCCCAGCATTGGATCATGGATCAGTCATAAACTCTAAGAGCCACCAAATAACTGCATGAGGATTTGGGGGGACATGCGGACACAAACCATAACATCCTTCTACAAAGGCTGTTAGTTCAGATAGTGAGGTCTCATGATAAAAATATATTTTTGAGTATTACTATTGATGCATATAAGAATGTTTTCTTGTATTTCATTATTAGTGTATTTCAAAACATCATATAGCATATCATCCATTAGAAACAATTTCCAACACTCAACCACAGTGTTGGCATTCCATCCAATAGGCTTCACCCCTGGCAAGAACCTAATAACATTTTCTGACGTAGTTCTAACTTGGATCATTCAGGTTTATATGACCATTGTGTAGTATTTTGAATAGTCAAATACTTATTTACATTATTATTTTCTTCCTCCTCTGAATCAAAGTCTTCATGCTCTGTCCTATCTCGCTCCACCCCACTGTCGCAGTTTCTTTGACCTACATGATCCAAATCATTGGCAAATGAGTCACCTGTTGACTCACTTTCAACTTCCTCCCAAAGCTGAAAAGGCAA
Organism: Dinomys branickii; assembly: GCA_004027595.1. Taxonomy (NCBI): domain Eukaryota; kingdom Metazoa; phylum Chordata; class Mammalia; order Rodentia; family Dinomyidae; genus Dinomys; species Dinomys branickii. Next base: position 73,859 of record PVLD010007488.1, on the reverse strand, counting down.
ATTTCCGTGGGCCATTGTACTGAACTGGGCTAATCCCATAAGAAAAATCAAAAGAACATGTAATTTAAAAATTTATAAATACAAAAAAAATGGTGCATAACATGGGTAAAGCTTGTCCATTTACACGTTTGACATGTATGCACGAACCTTGACATTTATTGTACCAAGTAGGCAAACACAAAGATTGTTTCCTGTGTTCCCCCAGTGCAGCTAGTGAGATACACAGCCAGCTACCATTACACTAAAATACATATTTTCAGTGGAAAAGTATGGTACAAAAACAAGAAAAGCATGGTACGAGTATCTGCTACCCACCCGAGATGCCCCTGGGATTGGGCGATTCACAGCTCACACCTCGAAAGGTTTCCAACCTCTACCTATTACCCATGTCCAAAGACAACTCTGCATTTCAGTAATTGTCACAGCAACACCGCGCACTGCACATACTTGTTTCTGTTTTAGTCCTTTTCAGCTACTATAACAAACTGTCATAGACAGGATGGTTTTAAGTAGCAGACATTCACTGCCCAGAGCTCTAGAAGCTGGAAAATGCTGGACTCAAAGGCAAATTTTTAGCATGTGGAAAGGGATCACTCCCCAGTTCACAGACAGTTGTCTTCTCACTGTGTCTTTGCATGCTGGAAGGAGAGCTCACTCATGAGGGTGCCTTTTTATGAGAGCACTAATCCCATTTAGGAGGAATCCACCTCCACAATGGAATCACATCCCAAAGGCCTACCTTCACCACCATCACACTGAAGCTTCGGATTTCAGCATGTGAGTCTGTAGGTGAGGGGGATACAAAGGCACTTTTCTCTTGGACTTCCCAGTCACCAGAACAGTGACTGTTATAATCTATGGGATTAGACCCCACAGTCTATGGGATTCCTTGATAGAAATCCAAACAGATGGAGACTCTCGCGCAGGTGCCTACTCAGCACACACTCTCCTGCCACTTGGTGCAATTCTGTGGTTCTTGTCTGTCTTCCCCACTGGAAGGTAAGTTGCATGAAGCAGGAATTGTAGGGACAGCTGGGATCACTGGATAGGATTCGATTAGGGAACGGGGCCTTTGAAGAAGTAGAAAGGAAATAGCCTCTGCATCTCAGTAAGCAGCCAAGCTGAAAGTCTCTGGTTTTGAGACCTGCTTCTGTGTAGTTATACTGAGATGACAGTCTGTGGCTTGATCCCCTCTTCTGTGCAGCTACACTGTCCCGCATAAGCCTCTGTTTAAGTGGGTTACTTCTCCCCTCAAAATTCCTCTAATTAGCCCATCAAACTTAGCAACACCAAACCTAGTAACAAGTCCAATAACCAATCAAGTACTGACTCTCAGTGGGTGTGGAGACAGCCCCTACCCCATAAAACAGGCCCAACGTCCCAGATTCATCAGTGTCTCAGCTCTGAGCACCCCACTCCTCCCCCAGAGTGCCTTTGCACTGCTCCTTGCAATGCCTGCAATAAAGCGCTTGTTTTACACTTGTCTCTGGCTCCTCTTCCTCTTTCTACACCAGAAAGAAAGACAAGCCCAGCGAGGGTGGGTCTGGGGACCCCAAACCCCAGATCCACTGGATGTAACAGAATTAATAGTGTCTTTTTGTACATCATTAAATACCCTGGGGACCAAGAGGTGACAACAGCAGGGAGGGACAGGAGGGGTAGGGAAAAAAAGAATTAAAATGCATTATGTACATGTACTAATTCCCTATGATAAATGAAATCATGTATTGCAAACAGGTAGTAATAAAAAATTAAATCCCCTGGGTCTAGAATAGTGCCTGGCCAACAGCAAGTGACCAGTCATTATATTTTTAAAAGACCTCTATACATTTAAATCACAATAAAAAATGGTGGATTATGCTTTACAAAAATTCTCAGCTGAGCATGGTAGCACATACCTGTATTCCCAACACTTCAGGAAGCTGAAGCAGGAGGGCTGAAAGTCTGAGCTCAGCTTGGACAGTTTTGCAACTTAGTGACGCCCTGCATCAAAATTAAAAAAAAAAAAAAAAAAAAAAAAAACTAGAAAGGGCTGAGGCCCTTTGTTCCATCGCTGGAAAAAAAATAAAACAAAAACTCATTCATCGGAACTGACTTGTTACGATGTGGGTATCTGAATAGAACTTAGAAAAAAATTGTCTTTCTCTGTGTGTGTCATAAGAGCTGTAACTTGAGAGTTGTGGCTCAGACTGCTAGCCACTTAGCAACGTCAATTCCCTCTTTCCTTTGTAAAAGAAGTCTAATTTCAGCTGAGCATTTTGCCACCTGGAATGAAGACTTCATATCTTAGCTCCTTTTGAGTGGGATGACCGTAAGACCAAGTTCTAGTCAATGACAGACAAAGGGGAGATGTCACACAGAACTCAGGCAGTGCCCCCCGTCCCTGCCCCCCCATAAAGGAAAAGGTTCTATGCTTTTGCCTTTCCATGTTTCTGCCTCCTTCTAGGCTTGGACAAGGTGGCTGGCACTTCAGCAGTGGTCTTCAGCCAGGAAGTGACCTAGAGAATAAGAACCTTGCTTTAAAATGATGAAACAGTACTCAGGAGGCTGAGGCAGAAGGACTGCAGTGCCATCAGTTTCAGGGCAGCCCAGGATATATAGTAAGTTCAAGGCCAGCCTGGACCACATAATGAGACCCCATCTCAAAAAATAACAACAAAAAATAAAACTAAAAAATAAAATGATGCAGCAGAAAAAAAGAAAAGGCTGGTGCCCATAGTGAGCACAGAGCAGCCCTGGACTTCCTGGACCCTGAAGGCTGCATCAGGCCTCTCACGTCAGATCTTCCTTCCAGGAAGCCAGATATCACCCCTGCTGACAGCCATGTTCCTGTCATGTAGATACAGTCTCTGCAGAGTGAAGGCGGCAGCAAAAAATCTCTAAATACACTTTTCCTTGAGGGTCACCCTGTGGGGGAGTAGCTGAGCACTCCCACTTTCATAAAGCTGGTTCCCCTAGGCCTTCCAGCACAGCCAAAGAGGAGCCTAGGCTAATACACTGAGACTAGTCCAGAAGTGTAGATGTGGAGAGATAGTCAAGCTCTGTTAACTTAAAATGTAATCAAGCAGCAAATATTCATAGAGCGCTTACAAAGTGTTGCCCTAATCTAAGTCTTTGTTTGCCTTACCTTGCAACATCACCCCTTTCCATTCTCCCAACAGCCCCATAAATTGGGTGACACTGTTAGCTCATTTTACAGATTAGGAAACTGAGGCACACACAGGTGGCTCGCTTGAGATCACACACCTCATGCGCATGTCACTTAAACACAGACGAGGTGCAGAAGTACAGTTGTATCAGTCGGCCTCTCATTCCTGGAATGAAATACTTGACCTACACAGCTCCTCACAGTGGCCCAGGTATCTGCCACCCACACCCGGGTGTCTTGGAGGAGGTAGACCCTGGAGCGTGGCTGCTTGGGCCCCTCTAACCACAGTCCTCTCAGTGAGTGGCAGCTTGAACATCCACACCATACATAGCTGAGTACGGGCCACAACCCTGGAGAATGCGAGTCATCCTGCATCTCATTATGACTCAAGCCAGCCCCATCAGACCGAGTGGAGAAAGGATTTAATGTCACTATTGCAAAGTACAGTCTCTCTCTTTTACCTGATGTAAGCAAAAAAGAAGGCTGTTCCAGGTGGCTCTGGCAGCCATTTTGCACCTATGAGGAGAAGAAATAGAAGAGCAACGCTGCCTCGAGACCCAAGGAGATGATGGCTCGGCAGGCAGAGAAGATGCAAAAGGAAGAGATAAACTTTCTGAGTGGATTAAAAACAGGAGTTCAGGGGCTGGGGATATAGCTCAGTGGAATAAGCGCTTGCCTAGCAAGCACAGGGTCCTGAGTTCGATCCCCAGTACCGCAAAAAAAAATAAAAATAAAAATAAAAACAGGAGTTCAGGGGTCCATAGAGGGGAGTGAGAAAAATGGAGAGGAAAACAGGAAGGCAGGGGTACTAGACAGGCGGCCAGACATTAGTTTACCAAAGCAGTACGCCTTGCCAGTTAACTAAAGAGACAAACATGTCAATGTGTAATATGTTTGTAATCATTTCTTAGGTCTCAGGCCCAAAGTGATCCCTCAGAGGGCAGTGACATCTTAAGGTCACACGTCGTGCACATTCCAGACCACTTGGCCATCGAGCTCCACAAGAAGGCACAAGGCATTCCTGGCTGCCACAGCCTACAGCTCATCCTCCTGCCCTCTCAGCCAGTGAGGGGCAGGAAGCAGCACATTCATGCCCGGGCCCTGTCCCTTAGAGGGACAGAGGGGGACGCATGATGATTCTCCAGAGGGTCCCCTGCAGGAAGGAGTCCAACCTGCCCACCAAGTTAACCTCACATTGGGCCCTAGTCGCACAGTCCCCTCCCAGCACTTCCTGGAATCACCTCCTGCAATGGGTGTGTTTCCCAAGGGTGGGCACAACAGCACCTTTCACCCTACACACCAAAACTTGGCTGAGTCCTACTGTACGTGCCCTTCCCCTGTGCCTAGGAGACTGGGACAGCTCCCAAAATTGGATGTTGCAGAAAAGATGCTATATGACCTCCAACCCCAGCTGGGAAGAGACCAGGAAGCTCCTACTAGGTCCTCTCAGGATACCTGTTCCTAGAAGCAGTGGCCACACTGCAAGGAGCCCCTGCCTTGGGAGACTGTGTGTAGCTGTCCTGGCTGCTGGCCCAAAGCGAGGCTCCAGGCCACAGGCAGGAGCATCCACCTGCTGTGGAAAGACCCCTGCAGATGAGTCCGGCCCCAGCTGGCAAGTCACCCCACAGCTGACAGCCCAGACTCTGACAGGAGACCATCAGGCCCACTGTGAGCCACTGTGACACCTGCTCTGCTGACCCACAGAGCCTGCAATCATAGTAAAATGGCTGTTTGATGCCACTCATTCTGGAGTGATTTCATCTAAGCAGTCAACAACTAAAACTTCCAAATAGCTACCTACACCAAGACCCTGCCTAGGGCTGGCTTCGGAGAATCCAAGAGTTGCTAGAAGAGTTGTTTCAGCTTCTTGCTCCAGGTGTACAAAGGCAAGAGGCCCAGAGGAGGCAGCTGACCTCATCCCAACCGAGGCCTAGGTCTGGTCTCACACCTTTGGGGGCTGGGCGAACAGTGGGACTGTGATTGGCCATGCCTGGTCAAGGAGGGAGTGGCCAGCAACCACACAGTCCTGAATGGCAGAGAGAGGCTCTCACTGGAGAACAAGGTTGCTGCAGCCACCTCAGTCCTGTTCAGCGCTCAGACCCACGCACTTCAGGGAGGAAAACCCTCCCGAGTCCAAAGGTGAGCACCAATCAATCTAAGCCGACCATGGTAATTCTACTCCTCTTGCCAGGGATTGGTTTAGGCCTGGACATGATGTAATTCTTGTTCCTGGTGGGGCAAGGGTTGGAGGAAACTAAGGAGATATTTCTTTACTCTTAAAAAAAAGAAGCACAAAGAGATATCCTAACTTCTTCTGAATGTGGTTATGTAGTGATGTGATGCTTTAGACTATGGCAGCCACACTGGCACTATGAGGGGCCAGCCTGAGGACAATGGCAGCAAAAGATGGGCAGCACTGGGGTCTTTGATGGCATTTATTCCATGGCCTCTTTACTCACTTTGGATATACCTACCTCCAATCAGCCGTCAGTGTGAGTGCAGCCGTAGGGATCAACAGTAAGAGTTTGACCCCTGGGATGGGGCCTCATTGGGTACACCTTACGGCTTACACAAAAGTCACATTTCATTTTCCCACTCCAGAACCACAGTCTCATCTGCCTCACTTCTGGCATCTACTAAGTGCTTCTGGAAAGGACAGCTTTCCTCTTGATGAAAGGCTCTAACTCAGTAATTCCAGGACCGAGTGTGGAGTCAGCCCCCTTTCTGAAACAAAGTGTAATTGAGGTGCTCACGAGGATTATGTTTGGGAACTGCAGGAAGGGCGAGGGCAAGGGAAAATTCTCAATGGCGTCAGCAGCCTAACGTTTGGGCTTCGGCAGCGAGATGGGAAAACTGCAGACTGGAGGTTTACATGTCCCTGCGCTCTTAGGCAACAGCAGTCACCTCGTCTCACAGATGGGGGCCACAGAGTGGGCCCCTGGCCTTGAATGCAGCCCACCCCCATCGCCTCTGGTATCGCGGGCTGACTTGGTAAGAAGAGGACAACCCAAACCAGGCTCCGGCGCTGTCCCTTTCCTGCCTAGCTGTTGAGGCACAGTGACTTCCGAGCTTTGCACCAAGAGGGCCTGAGCTTCACCTTCGGCTGACGTGCCTTGGGCACGTGGTTTAGGAACCAAATCTGCTTCCCAGTGGTGCTGCGACTGCCCTGGCAGAGTGCCCTGGCACAGTGCGTAACCTCAGGGCAGCATGCTGTGACACAGGTACTGGCTGCTGAACCGAGGGAGCCAGCAGTGGGGGCTGGGGAGGTGGCCTTTAGAGCAGACTGGTTTGGAATCCAGGCTCAGAAACTTCCATGATACTAGGTAAGTCTCATAAAATTCCCTGTGCCTCAGTTTCCTCGTCTGCAAGATGGGACTAACAACCCTGCAGGATTGTTCGGAGGGATTTGCGCAGTCCGCACCAGGTCGCTATAGTCACTGCCGTCGGCGCTGTTTTCCCTGCGCTCAGACCCAAGAGCCCGGACGCGGTGCCGCGGGTTTCGCCGACTCATCCTAGCTCCGCAGGACCGGCCGCCCCGCCCCGCCGTCCTCCAGGCTGAGTCACCGCGCCCACTCGCCCGCCCCGCCCTGAGCGCTCAACCTGAGTCAGGCCGGGCGCATCCACTTTCCGGGCGCGGAGGAGAGGCGGCGCGGCGGGCGCCCCCCAGCGGACCCCGCGGCCCGGGTGGCACCAAGGCGGCACAGAGACGCTCGCGGTGTGCGCCCCCGGCGGCCGCGCAGAATGGTACGGCCCGGCGGGGTAAAGCCCCGGACGAGGCGGCTGCGGCGGTGGCTACAGCGGCAGCGAGATGGGGCTCCGAGCGGGTGGGGCACTGGGCGCGGCGGGCGCGGGCCGGGGAGCTCCCGAGGGGCCTGGGGCGAGCGGCGGTGCGCAAGGCGGCAGCATCCACTCAGGCTGCATCGCCGCGGTGCACAACGTGCCGCTGAGCGTGCTCATCCGACCGCTGCCGTCGGTGCTGGACCGGGCGAAGGTGCAGAGCCTGGTGGACACAATCCGGGTGAGGCCCGGGGACGCCGGCTCGAGGGAGGGCTTCCGAGAGGGAGGTGCGGGACGCCCGGCGGCGGTACGGTTCCGGGCTCCGGGGAGGCGGCTGGGGCTCTGTGACCTTGAGCAAGTGTGTGGCCTCTCTGGGCCAGGGCCCTCTCTTGAGCAAGGAAAGAATAGGACTAGAAAACTAAAGTAAGGTCACTGAACTACAGGGGCCCGAGAGCTGTTCAGGTACCTTAGCTTCTTGTGCTGCCCTGTGAGACAGATGCTGCCCCTCTTGTAGACAAGAAGCCGAGGCACAGGAGGAGTAGGCAAATTGCTCAAGGTCAGGCACGCACGTGGCCCCAGTGCCTGGCAGCACGGCCACCATACCATCCTGTGATAAGCGCTGTGGTCTGTGACCATCAGCGGCAGGGGCCTAAGCGTGCCCTGTCTGCTGGGAGGGCCTTGTCTGAACAGGAAATGAGAGAGAACAAGGGTCAGCAGGGTCACAGGGGGAGGGTGCTCAAGAATGTCCACGTGACCCTGGCAGGAACTCGATGAGGGACAAAAGAAGTATGTGTCAGCGTAGGCCTACATGTTTCCTGTCCTTTCTCCCAGACCCTTGGCAGGTGAGTGTGTGAGATGCCTAAGCCCCGCCTAACACCTGTGCAGCCAGCTGGTGTCTTTGGGCCCCAGAAGCTAGCCTGCCCCCATTTCCGGTTGCCACCTCCTGAGCCCTGGCCTCCAGCTCCCCTCAGCCCAGGTGTTCTACTGGACAGCACCTACAGCCTTCCTGCATTTACTTACCTGTCTCCCCAATTTAATGTCTGTGTCTAGTAGACACCACGTTAGCAGGGGCCTTGTCCCCTTGCTGCTGCTCTTTGTGGGGGGACCATGTAGCCCCATGTGCTGCTCCCCACCACTGGACCTTTGCAGAGACTCCCCAGCCCCGGGCAGGAGACTGTTCATCTCTCTGTGGTATCTAACTCCCTCTTGGTCTTGCTCTCTCAGGATCAGCCTCTCCTGCTCACCCCAGCAGCAGAGGGGCCTGCAGTGTACCCGAAGCCACCTCTGTACCCAACAGCATAGCTGTGACCTTACTAGGTTCTGATGGCCTTTGTAGGCACCTGTCTCCCATGCTGGAACCATAGGCTTTGAGAGGCAAGGACCAGATCTGCCTTTGCTAACTTACCATCTGGAGCCACATGTATGGCCACAAACTTCATGGCTTCAAGCCAGGTATGGTGGCCGCACACCTATAATCCCAGCACTCAGGAGGATTGCTGTGAGTTCAAGGCGAGCCTGAGCTACATAGTGAGTTCAAGGGCAGCCTTAACTAAATAGTGAGACCTTGTCTCAAAAAAACAAAGAAAAAAAACCTTCATGGCTCTAGGCAGCACAAATGTATCATTGTATGGTCTGTGGAGCAGAAGGGGGTCTTACTGAACTAAAGAGGGTCAGCAGGGCTGCGCTGTTTTCTGAAGGTCCTAAGGGACAGTGTCCCAGCCTTTCCCAGCACCTGGCACCGCCCCCCTACTTCATGGCCTCTTCATCATCCTCAGACTAACAGCGGCAGCTTGAATCCTCCTCAGCTCATGACCTCTGACCTCTTTCACTTCACTGTTCTGCTTCTAAGGTCCCTGGTGATAACATTCAACACCTCTCCCTGCCTCAAGATCCATCTGCAGAACCCCTTCTGTGTAAGGTGACACATTCACATTCTCTAAGGATTAGGACATGGACATCTTTAGGGACCGTTACTTACCCCTTCCCCGCCTAGCCTGCCACTCACTCTGGACCACACAAGGCCTACCAGTTCACTGACTGCCCTTCTGCTGCCCTGTGGCAGGGCTTGTTCCCATTTGGTGGATGGGCAGCAGTGTTTGGAGAGGCTTGGCTGGCTTCAGAGAGCCCCTGCCCCTGGTTTGCTAGGTCCCAGAGCCCTGGCTGATGACTGCTGGGCCTTACTGCTGAATAACCAGCTGTGCAACATCTGGGTGAATGAACCTCTCAGAGTAGCTTTCCTTGAGATCTTGGGCCAACAGCAGGAGACCTTCTAGGCGTGGCACATTTAGTAGGGTCTCCCCAGCATGCCCAGCTCTCCCTACTTAGAGGACAGCCTTCTTCCACCTGGCTGCTGGGGCCCTGCTAGGAAGTCCCCTCAGATTCCCCCTTCTACTGCCTCCTAAACCTGTGTGGCCCTCCCTGTCCCAGCCACACCAGCACATAGGCTACGCCTTCAACTACAGATACATAGAAGCTTGACTCCTGCCCCTGTACACCCTGCACACTGCTCTCCAGGCACATCTAGAATGGCACTGAACTAGGCCAACTGCTGGATGCTCCAGCCAAACCCCTGCTCCAAGAAACAAATCTGCTGCATCAGACTTCTGCCAACCTTTCTGTCCTCTTCTACTCTTCCACCCTGAGTTCTGTTGTCTCTCTGGCCTCCTCCTTATCCCTCCAGCCTGGTGGGCTGTTCTCTCCTCAGGGCCTCTGCAATGGCTGTTCCATCTACCTAGAGGCTCTTCCCTTGGGAACTACAGGCAGACAGTATTGAACTCGTTCCTCGTGCTGAGCATTGCTGGAAGCACTTCTCATATTAACTCACTTACCCCAGTGGCTCTATGATGTGGGTCTGTTGTCTTCATCCCCATTTGACAGATGGGGTAACTGAGGCACAGAGGTTAACTGCACAAGGTCACATAGCTGGTGAGTAGAGTAAGATTTTAACCCAGGCAGCCAGCTCTAAATCTGTACCACATCTCTAGCTTGTCACATGGATCTCTGCTTCCTTGTCACCTCAGAGAGGCCTTTGGACTTGGGTTACTGTCTTCATAGCACTTGTCACTCAGATGTTCACTGCCTCTTCCCATCCACTCTCTTGGGCTGCAGCCCATGGAGGCAGAGGCTGGGCCCGGGACAGGGTGTGTAGATGTGTGTTCCACAGACCGTATCTGGGGGGAGAAGATCCTTGCTTGTGGCATCTGCCTCTTGCCCTGCTATAAATGTCTCATACTGAGATTCAGGTAGCCCGAGTGACATCAGCCAGCCCGCGGGATTCCTGGACATTTAACAACTGTGCTCGCTCATGCAGCGCCCCTGCCTCTCTCCAGGAGGACCCAGATAGCGTGCCGCCCATCGACGTCCTCTGGATCAAAGGGGCCCGGGGCGGTGACTATTACTACTCCTTTGGTGGCTGCCACCGCTTCGCAGCCTACCAGCAGCTGCAGCGAGAGACCATCCCCGCGAAGCTCGTGCAGTCCACCCTCTCCGACCTCCGCATGTACCTGGGCGCGTCCACACCGGATCTGCAGTAGCAGCTTCCATGGCGTCTGCTGCTGCCAAGTCCAGGAAGAGACACCTGGCCCCCAGCAGGCGGGCGGGCCATACAGAAGGGCCAGCAGGGGCACCCCTCTTTGCACGTGGGGGTAGGGTCCAACTCTCAGCACCCCCTTTACTAGCTGCCAGGCCTGGGATTCATGCTGAGTAGTGTGGGAGCCCCTGTTCCCACTTCTGTGAGAGTGCGGTCAGGGCCTCATCCCTAAGCGAGGAGGTGGATCTGGAAATTCCCAGCACAAGGACTTTCTCGTTGTCCTAAATGGACTGCTCACTTGCACAGAAAGACAGGCCTGGGTGACAGGGACTTGAACAAAGAAAGGCTGAATTCTGGAGGCAAATAACCAAAATGCTATTGCTTCAGTAACTCAACAAAGATAGGGTTTATGTCTCTAAAATACTTTTGCCCCCGTTGCTTGTTACTTCGTGGTCATAAGATGGCTGGAGTATCTGCAGGAATCATGCGTGTGTCCAAGGAAGAAAGGAGTAGAAGAGGAGGAAGGACCAGCCCACTGGACAGGTCAGCTTCCATCAGAAAGTGTGATCTGTCCTACTCTGTCCCCTGTATATTCCCACTTAGGTCTCCTTGGCCTGAGCCAGCTACCATTGCCCAGCTTTGAAGAAAGCTGACATAGTAGGGAACAGAATTTGCCATGCCTGAGTACACTGGTCTTGTGCCATCTCCTGGGACTGGCACTCTGGCTTTTGAAATAAACTTTTCTCACCAGGAAAGAAGAATTGTATATCAGCTTTTGCTGTGTAACAAACAACTCCCAAACTCAGAAACTAGAAGTTTCTGCCCTACCCATAGGTTTTGGGTTGGCAATTTGGGCTGGGCTGATCTGGGCAGCTCTGTGGCCTTCCCTGAGGTCACCATGGGGCCACAGGCTCTGTCACCTCAGCTGAGCCTGGATGAATTAGAATAGCCTCATGCACTTGTCTGGCAGGTACCAGGCTATTGGCTGGGTGGTGTGGTTCTCTTCCATGTGGTGCCTCTGCTAAGCTAGTTCAGGCTTATTTACATAGTGGGCTCGGGGTTCCCAGAGTAAAAGTGACAAAAACTTTAGGCTAGGGACTGGGACAATCTCATTTCTAATTTCTTTTTTTTTTTCTTTTTTTTTTTTTTTGCGGTACTGGGGATTGAACTCAGGACCCTGCTCTTGCTAGGCAAGCGCTTATTCCACTGAGCTATATCCCCAGCCCCCTCATTTCTAATTTCTTATGGAGAATCGGGAATGTAGCTCAGCAGCACATCACCTACCTGGCAGCATGAGGTCCTAAGTTTGATTCCTAGTACCAAACAAAACTTAAATAAATTCTTTTGATCAGGGCAAATTGTAAGATTTTGCCCAGATTCAAAGGATGAAAAACAGATTGCACCTCTAGACAGGAGGAAGTACAGAGAACTTGGGACATAGTTGCCACCCAGACTTACTCTGTGTCCTTCATGAGTAGGTCTCCGTGGGTAACACACCCCATCTCCCACAGTGTAAGTCCCTGAGACACAGACCCTGGGTCTAGTGAAGAGGGGGGGGGTCCAGCAGGGGGCATCACTGCCCACACTGGTGTGATGGGGTGGCAAGGGGACGTTCCAGAGGGGCTTATAGACACTTCAGTCTCGGAGAATCCTGTAGAGTGAAGTGAGCCTGGGGTCACTACCCCAGGGAACTCAGTCACCCCGAATTTTCGAGCCTCAGTTTTCCCATCTCAAGAGCAAGGACAACAGCTTTCCTACACATTGGGAATAGGACTGAAAGGGATACCATGCAGTTTCTTAAGTGCAGATACCTTGCATTGGGTCTTGAGGGGAAGAAAACCAGACATAGGACAACTGTTCTGGATTTTAGTTAATAATTTTACGCAGGTGTTGGTCTGTTGGTTTTGACCAGTGTATTATGGTGATGTAAGAAGGTGATTTGTAAGCTGTGGGGGAGGGGAGGGGAGGGGCCGGGGGGAGAGTGGATGGGAACTTTACTATCTGCAAATTTTCTGTGAATCTAAAGTCATTCCAAAATAAAGGCTTAATTTTTTTTTTTTTAAAGGCGAGTGCAGCTGCTTAGACCCCCAGTTCAGGCTCTCCGACTGTCTTGCTGGGCTCCACCTTCGGGGAGCAGCGCTGGGCGGGGCCCAGGAGTGTAGTTTCCAGCTCTCGCTCAGGTCAGGCTGAGGGCTCTTCCGGGGCCGCAGCCAGAGCTGCTCCTTTACTCTGCACCAGTTATTTCAAGTGTGATGCCACCAAGACAGCCCCCTCGCTGCCAGCCCCCTGGAGGCGGCCTGCATGCTCCCTTGCTGCTGACTGAGCAGGGCGCCGCTCCCCTGGAGGACTTGTCCAGGCTGCTCAGCAGACCGTCTACCCTAAAGTTTGTAGCAAGGGTAAGCGGAGAAGAGGTCATGCCTTGTCAATACTGGTGCGAGGTGCTGTCTCAGCTCTCCCGCACCCGTGCCCACTGCCGGGGATAGGGTTGGTCACCCCGTATGTAAGGGCTTTTCCTCCTTTCAGACAAGACCCTGAAGGCGGGCACTGCGAGGGAGGCATCTAACAGGGCGGTGGGAAAGGTCATGAGAGAAGAGATTAGTCTTTGAAGGGTGTTGCCTGCTGCGGGCCGAGCTGCGTTTCCCGTCTCTACCAGCAGATGGCGCTGCCTTCCTACCCCCAGAGTTGGGCTGAGCCTGAGCTGCAGAGCGGCTGTGAGAAAGGGCTGGAGAGAAAGGCCTGGCTGAGGGAGTGAGGACGGGCCACTGCCCACAGAAGGCCCGTGCAGGCCGGGGAAGGAGACCTGGCTGGCAGTCTGGAGTGTCAGGTCCGCTTGTCCCATTTGCTTTTGCTCTGTGGACTGGCACACATCGTGGCCTCTCCAGACCCCTTTCCTGTCTGGAGGAGTAGGGGGCACCAGCTCCAGACAGTTCCTAGGTCCATCCAGGCTGGGCCTTGTGCCCACGGGTCCCCATGGGTCCCCTCCCCAACAGACCTCTGCCTCTCGTGAGCCCCGTGCTGCCCTGTGAACTAACCCCCTTTGCCATGGCAGATTCAAATTTGTTCTTAATCTCATACATGAGTGTATTTAGCCACATTAAGTATGATATTAAAATGTTAAATAAATATTTAAAAAAACATTAAAGGCAAGCTGAAGCCCACCATGGATCCTGGTCCTCATTGTCCCTTTGTCCTTTTGAGACCTAAACTTTCATGAATTTGGCATATGCCCTTCCAGACATCAGTCTGACTTTGTGGTTGTGTGTACATGTGCATGCTTGTGTGTGTGAAGAAATTTGTTTGGGGGATGAGCCCAAGCTCTACACACTGAGCTTATCTCCAGCCCTTTTTTTTTTTTTTTTTTTGGATACAGTCTCCCTAGGTTGGGCTCAAACTTAGGATTCACTGGCCTCAGCCACTGAGTGTCGTAGTCACAGGTGTGCATCACCACACCCAGCAAAATGCTTCTCTTTGCAAATTTCTCTTCCGTCCCCTTAGCACGAGTCCCTGAATTCTGATCTCTGGCCAGAGGAACTTCTTCAGAGCACCTTCCCCTCACTGTCAATCCCTTTTCCTGGTTTTCTTTTCTTCGAGGTATTTTTCATTCTCCGAAATTATTGTCTGTGTCTGCATCTGCCTCACTGACTAGAATGTAAGTCACAGGCAGGACACGGCCTGTCTTGCTTATCACTGCGCCTGGGCTGAGCACGCCTGGTACATAGTAATGACTGTGTGAGTGGCTGTTGCATGACTTCACTGTCACCAGGCCCTCCTTTTCCGTGCTGTGGTGCCCGCCGCATGGCCGGGGCTCTGAGGGTTGCGGTAGCCACTGTTCTGGTCTGCCACCGGCAGGCTGGGTGGGACAGCCACCCCCACTTCCTGGGACTGCCAGGTTGCCCTGCAGAGCGGCCGTTCCGAGTGCTGCCCCAAGTGGAGTGGGGGCTCTGTCTGCCCCTGCACTCCGCAGTGCTCCTCAACCTTTCCTGGACTGTGAAAGTGGCTGAGAACCAAAGAAAGCTGGGAGCCTTTCCCCCAGAAGCATGTATATTTGGGGCCATTTCCGGGGCTCCCTGTACCTAACAGCCTCCTCCAGGGGGCCCTGTATAAAATGCTCAGAAGCCTAATTGTCCCAGGAGGCGACACTGAGGCACGTGCAGCTGGGACATGTGAATGAATAGGATCTGGTTTTGTTAGGAGGAGGGTAGGACCCTGACCTGCGTCCAGACATAAAAACACCTCTGGGTGGCCCAGCGCTGCTTGCTCGGTTGGGGGCCAGAGAGCACCACGGGGGACCCCGTGCTGGGGTTGGACAGCTCCATCCTCCGGCGCCAGAGCGGAGGCCACTCCTGGCATCCAGATCACAGCAAAGGGGGCCGCGACTGCGTGGGAGTGCAAGGGTGCCGTGAGACCGCCCCGGCCCCGGGCACCGACTGCTGCAGGCGCAGAGGCCTCCAGTCACCCAGCAGACCTGGCCTCTTGAGACCACTCTTAGGGGAGGCTGTCTTCATCTTCCGAAGTTTGGTTTCCTTGCTGAAATCTCACAGGAGTTCCGAGGCCGATGGGACATGCGTGATCTTCCCCTTTGGACCGCCAGGTAAACTGAGGCCGGAAGCTGTGTAGCGCCGCCCCATGGCGCCCCTGACCGCTCTTGCCCGGCCCCTTCCCCGCCTGACCCCGCGCCGCCTGACAGATGACCCTGGCTGCCGCCAATCCATTGGTTCCAGCTCCGGGCGCGCAGAACAAAGCGCGCTTTGTGGCAAGCTGTCCGAGACCCCTCCGGAACCCGCCGCGCCGGCCGACAGCCGTGTAATGCCTTCCAGGCCCGGCCTACCTGTCCCGGCCGGAGCTGCAGGCTGCAGGCTGCAGGCTCACCTAGTCCCGCTGCCACCCGCGCCGGGAAGCAGCTGCCACCCTGGCCCCGCCGCGGCGGGGCCTCTGTGGCTGAGGGACCCGCGCTCTAGATGCACAGACCTGGCTTTGACAGTGCCACTTAGCAAGTGTGACACCTTGGTGAGTAAATCAGGGCTCACACCAACAGCCAATATTTAACAAGCACCTATGAGGTGCAGTACATGCTCTGCGTCAATGGCGGACCTTATCTCACCCAGGCAATGATCCTCAGGGCACAGGTGGAAAGGAGGGTCCAAGGCCCCAGATGTCCTGGGGGCAAGTTCACCTCTCTCAGCCTCAGTTTCCCTGTCTGTAAAATAAAGACAAGCACAGAAGTCCCACTGGCTGCCTCACCTCTTCACAGAGGAGGATGCAGGGGCAGGAAGCAGGTCCCTGGCTGGCGTGGGCCTGTCCCCAAGACCCCTGCCTTTGAGGGCTCGCTCGGAGGGAGAGGGTCAGGGCATCATGGAGGCAGAGAGGAAAGCCATGCCTGGAGACAGGACCGAGGCCCACAGAGGGGAGGTGACTGCAGTTACTACCTCTGCCTTGCAGGTGAGGCTCAGAGAGGGGAGGGCTGTGTGTGTGTGTGTGTCCCCACCCCCGCTCATGAGCAGGGAGAAGGCAGAGCCAGGATTGGCCGGCCCTCTCTGGAGTCTGTTCAGGTGACCACCCTCATTCTGTCTCTTGAAGATCCCCAGCACCATTTTGGGAAGCTCCAAACTATTAGAGCTCAGAGTAGTATGTATTTAGTATCGACTAAAATTTCCATCATGTCCTATCACCTCCTGCTTAAAAGAATTTGAGAATCAAATTGAGAAAACAATACCAGGCTTCTCAACATCAGCACCTGAAATGACTGCCCTTCCCAGCTCATCCCACTCCAGCGGCCTGGCTGCCCCACAGCAGGCTTGCTTTCTGACCTAGGGCCCTTGAGCCCGCTCCTCCTCTGCTCGGATGCCCCCTCTGGTTCTCCAGGCTCCTCTGCGCCCTCCCAGCCTCTGTTCAAATGTTGCTTCCCTGGAGAGGCTTTACCTTGCCGTCCCTCCACCCCAGTGGACTCCCCAGTCATCTCGCTGCTTTTTCCCCTTCAAATCAGTGTGTTATCATTTCGTCTGTCTGTACTCGTACTCTTTCCTGCCACCCACCAGTGTACAAGCCCGACCTGGCAGGTAGGACAGCTAAGCATCTGGAGTGAAGGGTCCAGAGAAGAGCAGACTGTGCTGGGTGGGCATGTGGGCTGTCCCCAGAGAGAGACATGTCTGTGGGCCCCAGGTGACAGGGGGTCCCCAGAAAGATATAACAAAGGCCTTTCATGCACACCTGGTGCTTAGACGTGGAAAGGGGTATGTCACAGGTAGTGAGCTCCCTGTCCTAGAAACTAGGCAGAGTGAGATAGAACAACCTCTGGTCAACCTCCAAAATGCTGGGTCTATATAGAATGAATGGATTCACACTGCAGATGGGGTAGACGTTCATTTCATTACTCATTCATTCTCCTATCTGTCCATTTATTTACTGACTCTAACCTTTGCCATGTAGTAGTCAACTTAAGGACTTTGGCCACACCCACACAGCACCTGTACCGTTACTTCCTTAGTATCTCCAACCATTCCAACCTAGACACATACATTTTTAAATCAACTTTAAGATACAATTTAGATATAATAAATGCGCCCATTATAAGTGTTACTGTGTAACGGGTTGTGACACACACACAGCCCTAGTACCACTAAAATACAAAACATGTTCATCACCCACAAGTTCCCTGATCACCCTGCGCGAGGGAGCCCCACTGCCGCTTCAGTCCCTTCATCAGAGTTCCCGAGGTTTCTTCAGAGTTTTGGGACTGCTTGCAACTCCTGCCACCAATGTCTACAAAATCAGAAGCTCTGGTCACAATTAAAATGTAACCAACCAAAATAAATAAAATGGAAACAAAAACAATATGAGCCTGGGTCAGATCTAACCAGTAGTGTTGTCTGCAGAAGCTCTGAGTTCAAGATCAGCCCTCTCCTCGGTGGGGTGTTACTGGCTACTGGCTGGCATTATTGGACTTTGTCCTTGGGGGTGAGAAGAACTAGGAGACACTGAGAAAGGACTGCGTTTCTCACTGTGGATTTATTGGGATCTGGCAATTGGTTGCTGTCCACCAGTGTCACCGTTCATCCACTCTCCCCCGACCCAGTCTGCACATTTAGGAAGCATGACAGCCCTCCACAGCCCTTCATCCCCACCCACGCATTTATTCACGTGATGCCCTGAGCACAGGTGCCCGAGCAACTCAGAATAGCTGCGTTGGCCTCTAGGGTGGCGTGGTGCACAGGTCTGTTGAATAGATGCAGTGATGAAGGCTCAAGCACTCTTCTCAGGGCACTAAGCCGTTGCCCTAACAAAATCTGTCTACAGCAAGCAAAGAAGGCTTCCCTGAGGAGAGTGCCCAGCACAGACACCTGACAGAGTTCACCGTCCTTCCGTTCACTTGACAGATTGGGAAAGAGAGGCACAGAGAAGTAACATGACTTGTTGAAGGCCACATGGAAGAAGAGAGAGAAATGAGGGATGGGCGGAACCCAGGACTAACACAGCTCCCTGGGCTAGGTGCTGTCCCAGAGCACAGGCAGAAGCAGTCTGAGCCGGGGGCTCCCAGCCTTGGGTCTGGAATCCATTTGCTCCAGCCCAACGACCGTTTTCCCAGGGAGAAGTGGGAGGCCCCGGCCCTGCCCCTCCCCCACCACCATCTGCTCCCTGTTTATTTATTTATACTTAAGTCCCACCTCCCAACCCTGCCGGGGACACCAAACATACCAGCATCCCTGCAGAGAGGGCCAGAGAGAGACTGTCAACCCCCATGGCCAGACAGAGCCAGGTCCAAAAGCTCACATCCCAGCTTAGCCATCCCTGTTGTGTGGCCGCCCTGCGCCTCAGTTTCCCCATCTGTAAAATGGAGTTAATGCCACAGGCCACCACATGGGGCTGGTAGATTCAGTAAAGCCCTCTGGACATGAAGCTAGCATAGCACATTCACCCTGTTCCTCCATCTCCGCAGGGAACAATGTGGTACACCATCTGAGGACTTCCGGGGGATCCATGAGGGCCACACTCCTGTCCTCTCCCCAGACCCCTCACCCCAGCCAAGGCCACTGCAGAATAGGATGCCACGCCCTGCTGCCAGTGAAGATGTTCCTCAAACCTCTCCAGGAAGTATGGTCTCTAGACCCTTCTGGATCTGCAGGGAAGACAAAAGCACACAGAGCTCGCCATGTCACCTCTGCTCATTCACAGCCGCCCTGAAGGCTGGCACTGCTGCCATCCGCAGTGGGGCTGATTATCACTCTGAAGGCAGAGCCCAGGCAGAGGCCCAGCTGCTCATTAATGGTAATTAGTTGGGCCCATCAGCTGGGGAGGGGCGGCCAGGATGCTCCGGGGGCTTTGTTCTAGGCCCCCCTGTCCCCTGTCCCTGCCCTCCACAGACATAGCCTTCCTCCTGCCCGAGCTGCGGGGACCTGCCTGCCTCCCCTCTCAGAAGGGCCCTCCCTGCATCGGTTCCCTTCTGAGCCTCCATCCCCTTCTCTGAGCCCCTGGACCCTTTCCCTTCCCTGAGTCTACAGAACCCAGACAGAGCACCCCCCAGCCTCCTTTCTGCACCCCCAGAACACGTTCCTGTCTGTGTCACGGGAGCCTCCTCTCCCTGCTCACAGTGCCTCTGCAAGCCCCTCCCTGCTGTCCCCGTATCCAGGCTGCTGTGGCCTCTGAGCCTGCCCCGCTCCCCCAGCACAGTGC
>PVLD010007488.1:41480-54638 GCA_004027595.1 Dinomys branickii | reverse complement strand
CATTACCAGACAGGAAACATAGAGAGGGGCTGCAGGAGGCCAGGGCAGGGACCTGGAGACGGCTGCTCCATGCCGCGCTGTCCACTGGGGGATTCGGCTCCTCCTTGTCCCCTCAAGGAGACCGAGACTGCAGAGGAGCTGACATCACCTTGAGTCTCACCAGAGGGTCTGGCCAGGCTCCCCCGTGCCCCATCTTTTCCTGCTGCAGCCCCGGGCCTCACAGCCCACGGAGAGGACCCAGGTGAGCACTGACACCAGTCCTGCTGCACCGGCCACGCCTGTGAAAGGAGGCAGGAGGACGAAAGCCACGGGGGTGAGAGAGGAGGCAGGTGTCTGTGGGATGCTCTGTCTTCGCCTGCCCTGGTCCTTGGTCCCTCACCCCAGCGGGCCCCTGACCCCCTCCCCATCCTCATCTGGCCTCCATGTGCTCGCACTGCACCTGAATACACACTCCCGCCAATCTGTCTTGGGCTGTCAGAGGATCAGTGGGGCTCCCAAGGCCTGGCTCAGCAGGGAGCTGGAGGGGAGTCCCCAGCCAGAGCTAAGAGGGGACCCCCGGTGGGGGAGGAGCCAGAGGGAAGAGCTGGACTGAGAACAGGAGCAAGAGCCCACCTGGCATTTTCAGAGAAAGGCACCAGGCCTTGCTGTAAAGATTGACAGCAGTGTCATGCCAACTGGGTCTCCCGCACTCAGACCTGTCGGCTCCCTGCGCGGGGTTCCAGGCTGATTTCCAGGTCTGTTTGCCTCTGGCCTTGGGCATCTGTCCTGTTCCCACCCTGAGCCTTGGTTTCCTTGGTTTTGAATATGAAGAGAGTGCAGTTTCCTGAGACTGAAGCTCAAGTGGACCTGAATTACTAAAATGAGCCCAAGATCTCTTTTAGATGAAAGTAGAAATGACCTTCAAAATGTCGAGAGAAATAAAGTGAGATGCAGAACAGTGTGAGTGTATTTAGCTACCTCATGTATAACTAGAACTGTACAGAGGATGTGTGTGTTTTAGCTGTGTATGCATGGAACACTCTGGAAAGACCCAAGGAAGGGAGACTACAGGAGGGCTGG
Organism: Dinomys branickii; assembly: GCA_004027595.1. Lineage (NCBI taxonomy): Eukaryota > Metazoa > Chordata > Mammalia > Rodentia > Dinomyidae > Dinomys > Dinomys branickii. The sequence goes on along the minus strand of PVLD010007488.1, from coordinate 53,579 downwards.
GAGAAGTCTGGGTGACTTGCCTGAGCCTTTGTTCCCCTGAAGGACTATTGCTTCCTGTTCTTGTTTTCCTTGGTCAAATAATAATTACATCTAATGCAAAATGTTTCATCCTGCTAGCAAGTATGTGGAAGTATACAGACAAGATAAAAAATACAGTAAATGTTTAAATTTTTTAAATTGTATAACAATTAACAATTAAATTGTAAAAAACACATTGCTATTAACCTCCCCAAGATACTTCCCCTTGCTTGAAACATACTTTTCCCATAATTCTTCCCACTTTCTTCTTTGTCCTCTCCTTTCTTGGTACCAGGAATTGAACTCAGGATGTTGCACTTGCCAGGCAGGCGCTGTACCACTGAGCTATATCTCTGGCCTGCTCTTTTTACTTTCTGAAGTAGTTTTCAAAGTCCTCTTTCATAAGGACCTTTAGTTGGACTGTCATGGCTTCTCAGTGTCTTGAACTGATTCAAGACATTTACTTTTGTGGTCATTTTGGCTTTGGGAAAGAACCAGAAGTTTCATGTTCCAGAGCTTGTCGAAAAGGTAGATGAGGACCCATGATAATGCTTTCATTTGACAGAAACTGCTGTTCCAGAAGCAATGTGTGAAATGGGGCATTGTTATGATGGAGGACGAAAAAAATTGCCTATTTCTTAGGCCATTTTATTATGCCCATAAGTTTTTAAACACTTTAATAAGCTGTTATGCAAAGTCCACCATAGTGTTCCTGAATACAGACTCAGTTTGCACAATTCCATTGAGTTCAAAAAGCACAATCAACATCACCTTGATGTGGAATCTTGACTGAAATACTTTATTTTCAGGAGGAGAACTGGTTGATTTCCATTGAGAACTCTGAATCTAGGTCTCAGAATTATAACCATAGACCCCGGTTTCCTCTCCTGTTATGATACTTCTTTAAAAACTGGAATCTGAAGCTGCATGTCTTAGTTACTTTTTCTCATCGCTGGGACAAAGTGCCCAACACTGAAAGTTAAAGGAGGAAAGGTTTATTTTGGCTCACAGTTTGCAGAGGTTTCAGTTCATAATTGCCAGGCTCCAAGGCAGGGTGAGTTGGCAGAGAGGCACCACAGAGGAGAAACAGTCCACATCAGGCAGAACACAATAAACAGCAACTGACAAGCTTCAAGCAGCGACCCTCTTTCTTTCTCTCATATCTTATCCAAGCTACTCACCTTCAGGCAGGTAGCACTCACTCCCAGAGTGAGGCAGCTTTAATCCTAGCATCACACCATGCATCAATCCCAGCATCTCGTCCTGGAACTGAGCACCACACACCCTAGATCCAGCCACCTCTGAAAAGCCCCACTGATGACTGCATGAGGCTTTGGCGGGAAAATCTAGGTAGAGCCATAACACTGCACAGTCGTACAACTCCAGTGAAATTGACAAATTTTCACATTAGTGCACTGTTTGTGGCCCATGGTTTATGGCACACTTTAAAACATACTTTCTCTCAACCTTAGCTCACAATTGACAGACTGAACCAAACAAGTTGAAACTTGCCACACACAGTGACTAAGGCATGACCAGCCACTTCTCATGCTGAAGGTCCTTGCCTGTCTGTGGGATGGCACTTGATAGCAGCATTCACCATACCTTTGCTCTTATTTCATATATAGTCCCAATTTATCTCCAAGATATTTATTAGTTACCAAAAAAACAGTCACTTCACAGTAGAGAAACTGAGGGGGATACCACCTTTACCGTATGATCAAGGTAAACTCAGTTGTATGGGGACAAAGTACCCTCACCTCAGGGCTCTGGCTGGAAAAGCATTACTCTTGTGTTGCCCTTATTCATTCTGTGGCTGTAGGAAAGTGTCTAAGAATCTGTGTTCTGTAAGGTGATTCCGTGATATGGTAAGAAGCATTTTCTCAATAATGGGATTATGCTGTTTTTGGAAAAGTAGCCTCGCTGACATTCATCACTTTTTCGCTGGTCATCTATCCATTCTGCCCTGAATCTAATCATGAAGAAATGACAGTAAAATCAAAACCAAAGGACATTCACAAAACAACTGGCCTATACTCTTCAAAAAATGTCAAGGTCATAAAACTCAAAGGGCTACATAGTAAGTTCAAGGGCAGCCTGAAGTGCACAGTCTCAACAAACAAACAAAATCAGCAGGTCTATAGGAGAGACCGGAATATTATACCAACACTAATGTTGATTTTGGTACCTGTAGTATAATTATGTAAGAGAATATACTTGGTTTTTGTTTGTTTGTTTGTTTTTGTTTTAAGACAGAGTCTCACTCTGTAGTTCAAGCCGGCCTTGAACTCACCATGTAGTCCAGACTGGCCTAGAATTCTCAGTGATTAGCCTGCTTCTGCCTCCCTAGTGCTGAGATTACAGGCATGCACTACCACGCCTGGCTACATACTTGCTTTTAGAAAACATAATGGATTACTTTAGAGGTAAGGAGGTATCAGTTCTGCAACTTACAACTGTTCAGAAAAAAATGCACGCAGAGAGAGGGGACTAAAGCAAGAATAGTGAAATGTTAACATACACGAAATCCTGAGGAAGGTGCCGCAGGGGCCCTTTGCACTGTGTTTAGGACCTTTCTGTATGTTGGAAATTACTGCAAAATAGAAAGCACAGAAATATTATTGGCACAGTGAACACACAGTAGGCACGTGTGATATCCAGGTGTTCAGCATGCACGATCAGATTTCATCTTCACAGTCAGGCCATGAGTGTGTGAGTATTTCTCCCTTTGTGTGGAGGACGACACTGAGGCACAGAGTGGGTAGGTAACTTGCCCAAGATCACACAGCTGGAAGAGTAACACCAGGGCTCTTCTTCTGTGGCGTTCTGTGGTTGTAGGAAAGGATCTAAGAACCAGCTTTCTATGTGATTCTGCAATATGGTGTGAAATGTTGTACCAACACTGGGGTTGCTCTGCTTTGAGAAAAGTGGCCTCACTGCCATCTATCACCTTTTCACTGGCATCCATGCACCCATCCATCCACCCCGCCCCCTTCTGCCCACTCAAAGTATCCAGCACCCGTGGTCAGCTGGACCCTGGAACTATAACGCTGAGGGGAACAGGCCTGGTCTCCGCCTTTGTGGAGCAACCACCATGCACCAGCTCTAGGCTCAGCATGAAAACTAAAGAGCTGAGCCAGACCCAGAACCTGCCCTCAAGCCCTCACTGGCCATCAGTAGGGACCAGTGATGTCAGCGAGAAAAGAGAAGCGTGAAGGGCTGTGGGAGCCCAAAGCAGTGGAGGGTAGAAAAGTTCCCACTGAGGAAGGAATGTTTAGGCTGGGTTTTGGTGAATGTGTAGGAGTTCTTGGGAGGGCAGAAGGAGGAAAGGGACTCTTGACAGCAAACAGCACAAGCAAAGGCTCACAGGTCAGAAGAAGGGGTTTGTGGGGCAAGGCGCTGCCGGGCTGGCTGTGGAGCACTGGGGCAGGAGTGGAGAATCAGGCGGGCCCACTAGGGCAGGCCTAGGTGCCATGGCCTCGCTGTCTCGGTGATGCCTCGGTCTTTCTCCTCCTCCTCTTTCCCTTTCTTCTTCTCTAACCTCTTCTCCCTCCTCCTCTTCTTAACCCCTCCTTCTTTTTTGGATTGGATGTGGATACAGGACTGAGCTAATCCCATTTCTCAAGTCGCAGCTCATTATCACCGCACATTCATTTTATTGTACCTTCCCCTCCATCCCCACGCCCTTCCCTCCACCCAAGACCACCACGAGCACCTGCTGTGTGGTCCTGACCCAGGATGGAAAGGCAGCTCGAAGAGCTGGTGACAGCACAAGGGTTGGATTCAAATCCCAGGTCCACTGGCTTGTGTTGTTTGTTTTATTTGGGGGTTTTTTCTTGTTTGTTTGTTTGTTTGTGGAGGTATTGAAGGCTGAACCCGGGGCCTTTTCACTGAGTTATATTGCCAGCCCTTTGTTTCCACTTTTGATTTTTAAACAGGGTCTTGGTATGTCATTAAGTTGTTGGGCCTGGGCTCAAACTTGCGGTCCTCCTGACTCAGCCTCCCAGACCACTGGGATCCATGCACACACCACAGCAAGTAACTTAACCTCTCTGTGCCCCAGCTTTCCAGTCCCTATAAAATGCAGGTCAGAATGATAGTATCATCTCAGGACAGTTATAAAGATTAAATGAACTATGACTTATACACACCAAGAGCCGCAGAAGTGCCCGCTTAATAGGTCTGCTAGACATGGAGGTAGCTGGGCTGTGTCCTTGTAGAAAGTGCTGGCATCATCATCTCCTCTGTCCAACAATGTTCCCTGGCCTGTGTGCTCACCTGTATCTCTGGGCTTTAGTAACCCCAGGAGCACTTACATGGCCCTGTCCTCAGGGCATAAGTCACCCTCACTGCCACCTGAACATTCCTGAGGCTGTCCCAGCTCCTCACATCCACCTGTCCCAGCTCCACCCCACACCAGCCCATCCAGCTCGGCCAAAGCCTCAGGTGAGGGTGGCAGATGGATGCGGCCCCTCCCCCAGGTGCGCCAGGCCCTGCCCCTCCGCTTTCTTCTCATCCCCCACGCGGCGCTGCTGCTGCTGCAGCTCCTGCCTGTACGCACCAGGCAGCTCCCTCCCAGGACCTCTGCCTTCGCTGTTCTCTCCTTCAAACCTGTCCTCAGCGCTCCACGTCTCAGCAAGATTTCTCCTGGCCGCCCTGCCTAAGTGACCTTCCTCTACTCTGCTTGACTTTCTTCTGATTGACTCTTTTTCCTGCACGTTCGCCAGATAGAGCACACCATCCACAGCAGCCAGCAATTTCACTGTTCTATTCATTGTTGTCTCCAAGCAGTGCCTGGTGCCTCGCAGGCCCTTGATGAGAGTTTGAAAAATGAACAAATTCAAGGGAGGAAGAGGTGGAAGAGAGCAGGGCAACAGGCTCAGAAGGCACCAAGAAAGCAACAGGGTCCCAAGGTCCCGGGGCCCCTCCCTGCCCCTCTGGAAGCTGCTGCCAGGGAATAGGTGCCAGGTATCAGGCCTGGCCTGAGCCCTCCAGGCCCAGGCAGCTCCCACACACCTGGCCCCAGCACCATCCCCAGCCCAGGGGCCCAGAGGGAGAGATGCCCTCTTCACTCGCCAGTGTTTAGGAACCTGCACCCTTAGGGTTCAGAAAGACCCCGGAGGGCCCATAAGCAGCAGGGTGACATTAGAGCTGAGACTTCCCAGAGCAAGAAGGGGCCGTACGAAGGGGTACAGGGAGACTGGGTGTCATCAGCACAGAGAGCACAAACCCAAAGGACCCACATGTCCATAAACACCGACTTGTGCATACTGTGGTGTAAATGTCAGGTCACCATGCCAGGGCGGGGACTGCAGCTGCCTGCCTCAGTCCATGTGGGTCTCGGCTCTGCTGTGGAAGGGAGCAGGCAGGAAGGACACATACATAATACAATAAATGGGTTTGTTCTGTTTTGTGGTGCTAGGGAGCCAAACCCAGAGTTTCACACATGCCAAGCAGGTGCTCTGCTACTTGAGCTATACCCCAGAACTTTTTAAATTTCATGCTGAAACAGAGTCTAAGTTGCCCAGACTGGCCTCAGACTTGCAATCTTTCTGCCTCGGCCTCCTGAGTCCTTGCAGTTACAGATGTGTACCACACTCAGCCATTCTAATAAGACATAATCCTATGTGTTGTGAATGGATTAATAATGTGTAGGAAGAGTTAAAACATTCATGGACATGATAGATACCAGGACAGTGATTTCTTTGAGGCTGGGAAGTGACAGCGGGGGGCTCCTCAGTTAGCTGTCCCTCCTGCATGGTGACAACCCCAAAGGTAAGGTTATAACCCAACAATTGTCTTTCCTAGTTTCAGGGGTCAGGAAGCAGGGAGTGCATTAGCTGGGTATTCCTGGCCACCAGGCTACACTGAGATACCAGCTGCGACTGGAGCACAGGGCACAGGGGCTCCCTGGCACAGTGGGCACTTTGAGGCTGGCTGTTGAGGGTGGGGCACTCAGTTCCGGTCTACATGGGCCTGTCCGCGTGTCCAGGTTTCCAACACAATGTGGTGACTTCAGGCCAAGAGTGAACACGAAGATGCAGGCAGCCAGCCAGGCAGACGCTGTGTCCTTTTACGATGGTGCCTCCAACGTCACTTCCCCCACACCCTCTTCCTTAGCCACTCACAGGTTGGGGAGTAGATTGCGTTTGTGAGAATGTTTGATCCCCCAAGTGTATTTGCAAAGTTTACTTCTAGAGCTGAGTAGTAGGTATGTGGGGTTGTATGATGTTATCCTCTATATTCGAGTGTTTAAAACCACCATGGGAGATGGGAATAAGGGAGTGATCCAGGCGGGAGTGATGGGCACGGGTGGAGACGCCAGGGTGGCAGCTGACAAGGGTGGAGGTGGGGGCGGGAGGGATGCTTGGTGCCCAAACTGTGCAGGGTCTTGTAGAGGTGGCATTGAGGCTGGGGCTCAGTGAGGACCCTGGGTCTCCAGTGGACAGAGGGGCTCTCTCTCCACAGAGCCCCACACATGGCACACCTGCCCTGCAGGAGGAGCCCCAAGTGTCAGGGTCAAGCCCTTCTCCGAATCCAGCTCCTGGGAGCGTGCTCTTCCTAAGTGCCATCGCCCTGTGCGCTGACCTCTGGCTCTTCTCCCCAGGAGCAGCAACTTGTATGAGGCTTTCTCGGCCACCCTTGCGCAGGTCCACCTCTTGCTCATAAGCGAGTGTGCAAATGCATGTACCTTACTTTCCCCCAAGTGGAAGCCAAGTACACACGCTCTTCTGCATCTTCCCCTTTATCAATGTGCTCAGCACACAGCAGGCTCACTCCAGCCATGCCTTGTTTTGTTTTGCTTTTTGAAACAGGGTCTCACTGTGTAGCTCAGGCTGGCCTCAAACTCATGGCAACCCTCCTGCCTCAGCCTCCCAAGTGCTGAGATCCCAGGCATGCACCACCATGCCCAGCCTTCCATCCATTTTTATGACTTCAGAATAGTGTATCACGTGGACGTGTTATAAGAGGTTTGCTCACCCCGTTTGTTGATATTTACTTTCTATGCTGTTATTATTACTTTTCAAACTCGAAATGTAGAGCTGAAATTTCAAAAAAAGCAAAACTCCTCAGTTTATGACAGACCATCCTCATGGACTCCAGTGTGGCCCCTCCTTCACTCTGTTCATCTCTCTGTATTTACAGTTGTCCTTCAGTATCTGCAGGGCCTGTTTCCAGGGCCCTGGAGAACACCAACATGCACAGATGCTCACGTTCCTTATGTAAAACATGTAGTTTCTATGTAGGACCTGCACACCCTCCCAGATCCGTGTGTGGGCATGTGTGTTTGTGGTGGGCAGTGCTGGGATGGAGCCCAGGACCTAGCACATGCTGGACAAGAATGCTGCCCCTCAGCAACACCCCAAGTCCCTCCCAAATACTTTTTTTTTTTTTGTCTTTTTGAAACAGGCTCTTACTATGCAGTTCAGGCTGGTCTTGAGCTCACTTTGTAGCCCAGGCTGGTCTCCAACTCGCAACAATCCTCCTGCCTCAGCTTCCAGAGTACTGGGATTACAGGCATACCTGGCCCTCTTAAATACTGTAAAGAACTTCTGAATTACTCATAGCCAATGCAGTGTGGATACTATATAATTAGTTATTATTACTGCATGTGATCAGCACAGGAGCCATTTTTTCTCAACTGTTTCCCATCCATAGTTATTGAGTCTGCAGGCACACAATCCCCAGGCAGTACCTTCTACCCCGAGTCCTCTTTGCACTTCCTGTGCCTGCATCACCCACTCCAGTGTAGCTCTGTGTCTTTCAGAGAGCAGGTCTTCTGGAGGGACGTGATACACTCACACACAGAGTCACCATCTGTGCTCACGTGTTGGATTTGCTCTGTGCTCAGCCCTGCTCAGTGCGGCTCCATCTGTGGCTCCTCATCTCTGACGAGGACCTTTCTGGTGTGCACACTCCAGGCTTCCTCTGTGGCAGACGGTCCTCCACATGGACACTCAGCTGCCACCCACACCAAAGCCCACCCACACTGGGCTCTGCGAAGCTGGCTCAGCTGCCTCCACACCCCTTGGAGAGTTCCCAAGTGTGAGCAGGAATGGAGGCAAAGACCCCACGCAGACATACTAAGACAGAGAGCTACACCTTGCCAGCATGCACATAACCCTGGTTCTGTTGCCTGCTCACAGGTCCTTAAGCCAACTGCTGCTCAGCCCTTCTCCCTGTGCCACTCAATCCATACCATGCTCCTCCCAGGTCCCCACACAGCCCTGGCGCCCTCCATCCATTCTCCACCTGCAGCCAGAGGGAGCCTCTCACACTAGTCAGTCCAGCCCATCCATCTGCTCAGAGCCTCGGCTGATCTCCAGTGCTCACAGTGAACTGTGCTGACATAGGCTCTGGGCTCCACGCTGAGCCTGCATACCTGAGTCCCCTCCGGAAGGCCTCCCTCCCAAATGGCCCTGTGGCTTTGCCCAACACTCATCCAGTGGGCCACACTGACTTTCATGCATCATGTGGCTCCTCTCTGGATCATAAGTGCTGGGCCAAAAGACTGCAAACCATCAATACCCAAATGGCACTTGAATTTGGTAGGGTCTAACTATTCAACTGTATTTTGAGTATTTGTGGAATTCAGTCTCCCTCTGTTGAGACTGTGGCAGTTTGCACTGCCCCAGTAATGTCTGAATCTCAGTAACTTCAGTGAACCCAAACATATCGTCATATCCTCTACGCTCATGCTTCCCCGCTAGGGAACCTTCAAGAACCCCCGCTACCTTGCTTGGTGCATCTCAAGCAGGAACTGAAGACTTTTTCATACGCAACCATTTCCCCAACTCTCCAGAACCAAGATCATGGGTGACACTTGCTCGTGTTAAATTTTTCTCTTACCCATTTTTAAGTTATTGGCACAAGCTCCCACATAACTACAAAAAATCACTGAGGAAGAGAAGCAATGAGTGCACCTCACTGCATCTAGGCATCTAGGGGGTGATGAACTAATCCCAACTCAATGCCTGTAAATACAGCTGACAACTTGGACCAAATTCTTTCTCCTGGCTGAGCCTACCCATTGCTAGAATAAAGATACTAATACTCCACCCTCCATAGTAACATTTGTTTTTGTTTGTTTTTGTGATACGGGTGGTAGAAACACCAGCCTTTGTACTGAGGCCCAGTCTTTTATTTTTCTTTTTGAGACAGGGTCTCGATAAATTGCCCAGGCTGGCCTCAAACTTGAGATCCTCCTGCCTCAGCTTCCTGCACAGCTGAGGCTATAGGCATGCATCACCTTGCCCAGTTTATTTATTTATTTATTTATTTTTTTTTGGCGGTACTGGGGATTGAACTCAGGACCCTGAGCCTGCTAGGCAGGTGCTTATTCCACTGAGCTATATCCCCAGCCCCTACCTTGCCCAGTTTAAACTCCCTCATTTGTCTTGGAGACTATAAAAGGCAAGTGTTTTCAGATGAGAAAGTTCAGGCTTAGAGTGACTAAAGGACACATCTACCTTTTCATCTGGGGAATGGTGGGCCTGGATTTGACCAGCCCTCCCCAAGCTAAGTATTACCTCCATGGTACATTGTAGGGAAGTGGTGTGCTCACAGGCATGGCCTTGCTGGGGACGGAAGGAGGGTTGACCTTGTGTGTGTGAAGATCCCTATGACCAGATTGAAATATTCACGAAGGACAGCGTGCCTCTGGGGTGTGAGCTGAGGCTTCTGGGTTCCCAAAAGTCTTCTCATTAGCATCTGATTCTCTACAGTCTTTGTAATAATTACTGTCAATCACAGCTAACTTCCATTTCTCCTTCACTGAGTGCTAAGAATTTTCTCTGCATCTTGAATCCCCCAACAGCCCTAGCAAGCTAGTGACTCACGCAACCCGGTCAAGACACCCTCAGAAATGGAGGCAAAGCTTGGGGACAGAGCTGGGTTTATTCCCTGCATCTACCCAGGAGCAGTGCTGGAACGTCTTCATGTGCAGAGCTCTTCCGTGCACCACATGTGCTACTTGCCACCTTCTGCTTCACAGCCACAGCTTGCCACCTGCACTGCCATTGTTCCCACATGGCTGCCAGGGAATTGAGGTACAGTGCCCTGTCCCGGTCCCATGCAGCTCTTTGCAACAAATCAGTCTACCTCACCTCCCCAACAGGTCCAGGGTGTCACAGCTGGAAGGGACCCAACTTATAGCTCAGGAAGGAGCCAGTCACAGTCTCTGTGGGGCTGGGCAGGGCTCTCAGGCAGTTGCCCAGAGATCCTGTTTACTGGCAAGGCCAAAGGCACACAGACCAGGAAGGGGTGGCCCGGGAGGTGCCCATGTTCGCATCTTCAAAGCCTTGCCGTACCTCTCCCATCCTAGGTCCCAGAGGGGCAGCAAGCTGTCACTCCCCTGGAATGTCCTCCAGCCTGGGCACACTGGAACAGCCTGGCCGCTCTGCTTCTGCCCTTTCCTGTGTCCTCCCACACAGAGCTCAGGAGAAGCAGCCAGCTCACTCCAGACTCCTCTGGTTCACTCAACATTTGGCAAACCACCGCACAGTATCAGGCACTGTTTTAGGAACTGTACACAAATTAGAGATAAAAAAGACCCCTGCTCTGGGGAGGAAAGGAGAGGGGAGGGCCAGAAAGAGAAAAGAGACTGTGCTACAGTATGTACACAATTATGTAAAGCTTTCCCTTTGTAAGTGGCCTTATGAAGCAGAGCCACTGTGTTAACAGGGCACAGCATCACTGAAAAGGTGACACTGAGCAGAGACTTGAACAAGATGAAGGACACACCAAGAAGCACCCGGACAATGAGAGTTCCAGGCAGGAGAGCAGTGGCCACAGCAAGTGCAAGGGTCCTGAGGTGGAGGAGCCAGGGTTTCAGGAGCACCATGGAGGCCAGTGTAGCTGGTGAGAATCAGGAAGAGGGGAGGGCTGAAGACAGGACAGAGGAGCAGTGGGGTAGGGGTCAGGTAGAACCTGAGCTTCCTAAGGGACACACTTATTCCTATTAGCCACAGATTTCATGGGTGGGAATCGCCTGCTCACTCAAAGACCTCTGAGTGACCTGGGAGCTGAAGAAGGCTGCTAAGGGAAGGGCACGTCCTGCTGTATGCAGCATAGTGGGGCTTCTACACCTGCAGTGGGTCCAGCGGGGAAAAAGAGGAAACCAGGACTCCTGTGTGGACGTGGCAGCAGGAATCCTCACAAGGACGCAGGTGATGTGTCCAAGGAGGCAGCACAGCGTGGTGTCTCAGGCATGTGGCATCATACAGGGCAGCCCAGAGAACCAAGAATGGGCTTCTGGCAAACAGCCTCAGAGGATACAGTCACTGCTCCCTCGACTGTCAGTCGAAGCCATCCCAGACCCTTGTGAGGGGTCACAGTCACACTCCACATGGGGCCACCTTCTCAGCCAACACAAACACTTGAAATTGTCAGGACACAGTGAAGGTTCCTTGTGCAGCTCGTGGGGGAAAACTCAGCACTGACTCTGCTCACAGCTCAGGGACTAAAACAGTTACCCCCGGGAGGTACAGGCAGCTAGAGAGGAGCCCCACCCCACCTGGAGATCAGGGGAGGCCTCCTGGGGGAGGTGACCCATGAGCAGTCAAAGAATGAGGGTTTCCCAGGACAAGGAAAATTAGATGGCAGATGGGGCAGCAGGAGAGTCCTCATGAGGTGGTGCCCCCAGTCTCTGAGAGTGGGAGACATGGGGAGGCCACCTCATCCTCTGAGCCTCTGTGTTTTCACCTATACAATGGGTAGTGGTAATAAGTGCACTGCTAGGGACTGGGGGTACAGCTCAGTGGCACAAGTGCCTGACTGGCAAGCACAAGGTCCTGAGTTCGATCCCTGGTACCACAAAAATAAATACATAAATAAAACAAGTGCACTGCTCAGGGTGTCTGTTGGTAGAAAGGCCTCAGACCATCAGCTCTGCCTGGGAAATTTACACACTCATCATTTCACTGGTTCACTAAGTGCCGCTTCACTCACCCAGAGATTTGCCAAGAGTGTCACCCTACACGGGGGGGGGGGGGGGGCACCTGAATCATACACCAGGGACCCGCCACAGCCTGAATCCTCTAACACTTCACCCTGCCAAGATGACTTGGTGGAGAGGGGTCA